>QJNX01000180.1:0-119843 GCA_004155925.1 Monosporascus sp. MG133 | reverse complement strand
GAAATACCAAAAAATACTAAAAAAGATTAATACGTAAAATATACGAAAATTAATTATATAGACATCTTAAAATTCACAAAACCTTAAAACGATTACGGCATATATATTACTTTTTTAAAATAAAATTAATAATAAAAAAAATCTTACGAAAATATAACTTATATAATAAAACCAAGGTACGATGTTACAAATTATACGGAAAATTATAACTATTATTAATTATAAAATAATTATAAAATTTAATTACTTTTAATTTTATTACTTAATTACTATTATTAAAAACCAAATAACGGGCATATATTACGATAGCATCTTTATAATCGTAAATCGATTTATAAAATATTCTTATTTTTTACCATTTAACAAAAATACCGACGCAAAGTAACTAATATATATCTTCTTTAAATACCTTATTAATATATACGAACTTCCGATAAAAATCGTATCCGATAAAAATATTATATTTACTTTAAAATTTTAACAAAATTTTATAACATAATTAAACCTAAACCTTAAACTTTTAAACGTTTTTAAACTATAAAAAAATAACTTAATAAAAAAGATTAACTAAATATTTAAAACTTACTTTCGATATTATATTAATTGTAAATAAAATAATTAAATTAAAAAGTTATTAATAACCTAATTAACTTATAATACAAATTACCACGAAAATATTAAAATAATACTAATTAACGTTAATTTCGATTTTATGCCAAAAATATACTAAAATTCACAAAAGAAAAAATTAATTAATATTAAAATAATACTGACTTTAAAATAACTTAAACAATTATATACAAAAATAAAAACAGAACTAAAATTCGTACGTATTTAAATACAAAAATACTATAACAAAAAAATGAAAAAGTTAACCTTTTAAGAAAGGAAAATAATTTACTTAATTACCAAAAATATCCAACCCAAATAACCTAACAAAAAACTCGATTTTAAATACATCGGACCATATAAAGTTATAAAAAAGATTTCGAAAAATAATTACCAATTAAAATTACCACGTAAAATTAAATTTTATTTCATCTTTTATATTTCCATACTAAAATTAACAATAAACATAATTCAAATTAATACGGGACGAAAAAAGGAAATAATAAAAAACGTATTAATATAAAAGGTTAAAAAAAATTTCGATACTAAAAAAAACGTTAAAAAATAATACTTAATTAAATAAAAAAAACTACCCAAAATTAAAAAATACGTAAAAACTTATAAAAAGTCTTACGGAAACTTAACGCCTCTTACAAATTTTTTACCAATAATACCGAAAGCGTTAAGGTTAAAAAGATTCCAATTTACGTTATCCAAATCGGATTAATTAATTATATTCGCAGTACGAAAGGACGAAATTATTTCGGCCTTTAATTTACGTTATTCCTTTTTTAAAAGGTCGAATTCCTTTATTACTTCCGTACTTTTAATACCCTGACGTAATATTTCGATTTTACGTTTACGTAAAAGCTTTTTTTAGTTTCGTAAGCGGATTAAGTAATTAAAAAATTCGTTAAAATATTATTATAACTTATTAAAACGTTATTAAACGGAAAATAACTTTTCCTTAATAAAACGTTCTTAAAGTTCGAAACGATTTTTTTCCGTAACCAATCAGTTATATTCGGTTTTAAAAAGTTTAAATAAATTATAAAAACCATTCTATTCAGAATAATAAACATATTTTTTAAAATTAAAATAAACCTTATAAATCTTTTCTTTACGTTTATAATGCGCATAAAATAACGCCGATATATTAAAATTAAAAATATTTATTTTTTTGGAAAAAATCTAAAACGTTATTACGTTTACAAAACTTTTATTTTTTAATATAACCTAACGTAATGATTAAAAAAAGGGTTATTTATTAAATAAATATAACAAATATATTAATTTTTAAGGGCAAAAATTCTAAAAAAAAAGAATCGTATTATAACTAAAGGCCTTAATTTAATTAACAAACGGTCGGAAATTTTAAAACAGATTTCCGGTATGCACCTAAAATTACGTATTAAGTTCGATAAGTTTAAAACGTTTAAATGGACCAAAAGAAATTTGGCGTGTCGAACTAGTCGAACCGAAATAACGATTCGAAATGGTTCGATAAGTTCGAAGGAACTTAACCATTAGGTAAAAGATAAAACCAGGTCGAGCCAGTCGAACCATAAATAATATATATACGTTCGTTATTTTCTTATAATCTAAATAGTACCAGCTTATAATACAATTTAATTACCCAGATTACCTTTAACATCTGCTATTACCAAACGTAACTATACCTTTAATCTATTACTTAAATTCCCATAATACTACTGCCAACATAAACGGTATAACTAGGATTTAATAGTTAATTAAGCTAGTTAGCTGTTATAATTAAAGATATAAAGCTTTAAACTAATATATTAACGAAATAATAATAATATTATAATTAAACGATATAATAACGAAATTTTTAAATTTATTCGGAAATAAAATATCGCGAAATTTAAAACATTTGCGAAATATAAGCACAAAAGTAATTAAAAACGCTTAACTTATAATTCGGGCAGGTAGCTTAAAAACAGTTCCCGCTATAATATCCGTTATAAGAGAAATAATATGGAAAAAATTAATTACTAAAAAGGAAAAAAAAAATAAAGTTACCGTTTAAAGGAAAGAAAATAGTACGCAAAAACCTTAATATTTTAAATAATTCCTTATCTTTATTCTATTTTTCTGGCTTATTTAATAATTTTCCGAAACGACGGAAAAGATATTATAAATTCTCTAACAATTCTTTCAGTTTTAATAATTTAAACGGTTTAAACGAGTTAGATATCCATTTAAAGGAACGAAAAAAGGATTCCAAAACGTTTAATAACGATTCGAAATTTCGTTAAAAATGTTTTAATTTTTCTTTAAATAAAAAGAATTATTTAGTAAATTAAGTTAATTAGGAACTTTAAAGTAATGGTTTAAATTTCACCCTTAAGAAAATTAATTACGAAAAAGGTATAAAATTAAAGTAAATTAATTAATTATATATTACGAAAATTATTATTAAGATATATAAAAAGGCGTTTTTTAAGTTAATTATAAGTATTAAAAAGGAAACGAAAATATTAAAGACCTTACGGAAAACTTATATAGTAATAAGTAAAGCCCGGTAAAGGGTTTTTTGGAAGGAATTTAATAAAATTACATACGACGGAGAAAACTTTATACAGTTTACTATTAAGTTCCAAAAGCTTTTACGGAAAATAAAAGGTTATAATATAAAACTTAGAATTAAGGAATATATTACGATATTTCTTATTATTATAAAGGACCGCGTTAGTAGTTAGTATAAATCGATATAATTAATACTTAAATAAACGGATTACTTATTTTAATAATTAACCGACAACCTTAATAACGAATTCCATAACCGTATAAAAAAAAAGTTTTATAACGTTTAAAAAAATAACGGTAAAACAAATAATAATAAAACTTCGGAAATAATAAACCGTATAAAACAAAAATAAAAAGCCGTTTTATTTAATTATAACAAATACGGATATTTAACAGAAAATTATTTTAAGCTACAAAAGAAAAGATAAAGGAAAAAAAAAGCGAAATTAACGTTAAAGAAATAATAATAACCAAAGTCATAATTTTTAAAAGGCCCGTAATAATGGTTAAGATAAAAAATAATTTATCCTTAAAAGCTTAGAAAATTTATACCGTTTTAATAAAGGAATATATAACGCTTATGTTAATAAATAATAATTTCGGGACCTTATATAATGGTATAATAAGATGATTTAAAAGTTAACTGCAGTAGCTGAAAACGTTAAAGGTGCTAAAGCTATAATAATTAACCGCCTTAAAGCTGCAGTAACCGAAAGCCTTAAAATAACCGTTACAGGTAGTATTACTCTAACGATTTAAAATGTAATTATAAAGGTTATAGCAGTTAAATGCCCTAAAGTAATTACTATAAGAAATGTTATATTTTTGTACGTCCACTTCTTTATAAAAGGTAACAGAAATAAATTACTTTAAGATTTAGGAACGAATGTTAATATTACGAATAATATTATAAACTTTAAAAGAAATATTATATTAAATATTAGGTTTAAGAGCGTCCATATTATAATAGGTGTAAAACTTATCGTAATTATCTTTATCGGCATAATTAAGTAACCGTTAAGAGATTCCCGTAAAAAGATTACAAAATTACGATAAAAGATGTTACATATTAACGATTTTAACGATTTTTCTTTAAAAGTATTTTCTAGGGAAATATATTATAAAAGAGGAGATTACTTAAATCGGAATATTTTAGTAAATTTTAATAGGTTCTAGTTAATAATTATTAATATATTTTAAAAAGGTTTTTTTTATCGTTTTATAAAATGCCGGAATTTATTATTTAGGTATCGAAATACGCGAACGATAAAAATTAGTAATAAGGATACGCGTTAAAGGGGGTATTCAGTAAAAATAACGACGGTAACTTAAAAAGGGTATTCGTAAGCGCCTTTAAGGATAACAAAGTCCGTATAACGGACGAAGTAATAAAAAAAATTCCTCTTATTACCGCCGTTTTTATTACCTTAATATAAAACGATTAATTTGGATTATTAAGAAATTTATAGAAATAAATTTAAACTTTAACGAAATAAAAGTATTTTTTATATTACGTATAACGAAAGGAAAATACGGAAATTTAATTTATAAACCTTTAAAAAAAGGAGTAATATATGGAAGAAATTATTTAGTATAATATGGGTATAATAAAACCCGTTAATATCGAAAATAATAATTATTTCGGTTTTATAATAAACGATTTTTTACGTTATAAAAAGTATGATTTATTTAAAATTAAAAACGAAATATAATAGAATTTATATATATATATTATACGGATAATTAAATACCTAAAAGCGATTAGAAACAAAAAGAAATGTATATTTTACGCCTAAATAATGATAAAGAATTCGGTATAAGTATAATTAAAAAATGTTGCGTAACCGAAAGTATTAAATTAATAATTTTTAACTTTTATAATTAATATTAAAACGGAGTTACGGAAAAAGGTATTTAGTTTTTATAAAACGAAACGGGTATAGTTTTCGTACAAATAAAAATCCCGATATATTTTTTAAATTTGGTAATAAAAGTTATAACATATATAGTTAATAAAATTAAATAGTTTACGATAAAAGATATAATATTAATTAAATATTTTAAAAACGTATTTAATTTTGATAAATTATATAAGCTTGATAATAATTATTTTCCAATTTTCGGTAATAGGTATATAATTTTAATAAATAAGAATTATAGGATTAAATTAAAAAATTAATAACGTAAAGAATTAAGAAAATGTTATTAAGTTATTAAGGGATTTATAATTATAAGGTATGGCTTTTAACGGCGGTAGTTTACTTATCATATTATATGTTATAGTTTATAAGAACTTAAAAAAGTTAAAGAAGTTTTCCGATTTTAAAGATATTATTTGATCGTTTTTATAGCTTATATAAAAGTATTTAAGGTACCGTTAAAGGTAAAAAGGTATCGGAATAAAAAATGAAAATAATAACGTTATATTAAAAGCGATACGGACCAGAAGATTAAATAAATTAAGTATAAAAAGAGACGTCCGAAGAAAATAATTTCTAAGTTATATATTTTAAAGGTTCGGGATATAGTTTTTAAATTAATAAGTAAACTGATGTTAATTTTAACTTAAAAGGACGATAAGGGTTTATATATTTTTAATTTTAACATATTAACGAATAAAAACAATAAGGATTTTATTTGAAAGTTATAAGGATATAAAATAAGTTATTTGAAATATTTATAAATATTAATAAATAGTTAATATATTAAAAAATAAGTACGATAATATTTTTAAAGATTTAAAAAAGATTAACTTAAGTAAGTTATCGATTATTTATACGTTATTTATAATAACGGTCGACGGCCCGTTTTTAAAGGAATTTATAAAGGGCTTAGAACGAAAAATATAATTTAAAGTAATTTTTACGGAAATTAAGGAAAATCTTTTACGTGGAACTTTTAAGCATACGCTTTTTAGTAAGAAAATTTACGGGTACCTTATTAATATTAAATAGGTATTAAGAAAGAAATATATATTTATAAGAAAGTTAAATAAGTATAAGATACGTATTTATACGAAAGGATTTATATAACGAAAAGGAATAGATTATAACGAAACCGTAACGAATATTATAAAAACTATGTATTAGAAAATCCTGATAACTTTGGTTATTTATTTATATTAATATATATTTTAAATCGGTTTTATCGTATATATTTAAACCGGAAGTTAAAAGAAAATATTTATATAAAATAATTTCCGATATTAAAGGAATATTTAGATACGTACTTAAAGGATAAAAAAGCGTACCGGTTTTTCCTTAAAAAAGTATTAAGTTAATAAATCCTTTATACGATTTAAAAAAGGCCGGAATTGTTTAATAGAAAAAGGTTAAAAAATATTTGTAAAATTAAGCTTTTATTTATTAATTTCAGATAAGGCGATTTATTATAACTTTAAAACGGAATACGTTATCGTTTTAAACGTTAATAATTTTTTTCCGGCGTTAATAAATAATAATTTAAAGATATTATTAAAACGATTATTAAAAATGTTTTTATTAAAAATTCAGCAAATATAAATTAATACTTAAATATACAAATTATCCGTTTTATACAGATTAGTAATCTTAGGTTAAATTAATATTAAAAAAGAATATAATTTACAGCTTTATTAAATTTATAGCATAAACTTTAAAAAAGTTAAAGCTTTTTAAAAAAGCTTTTAACGAAACCTTAAAAAAGATTATATTTAAAATCCGAATTATTTATATGATATCGAATTATAATAATACCAAAAATAAAAAATAATAAAACTAAAATTAATACAAACGGAAATTTTATATACCGACGAATTTATAACTATTAATAATTAATTATATTATTATAAAAAACGGATATCCTTTAACGTTAATAAATACCCTAAGGAAAAATATTAATAAACTTAAATAATTTATAACTTTAAATTTACTAAACGGTTATTATTTAATTCGAATAATTAAAGGTAAAAAATAAAAAACCGCCTTTAAAACTATTTATAAATATTACGAATATAAGGTTATGCTATAAGGCTAAATTAACGCCCTAACTAGCTTTTAATATATACTTATTACTATCTTACGGAAATTTTAAATTTTTTATTTGCGTTTATTTAAAAAATATTTTTATTTATTTAAAAAAAATTAAAGAAATATAAAAAATACGTTATCTAAATTTTAAAAGCTTTCGATTAAGTTAACTTGCTGATAAACGCTAAAAAAGCGTTTGGTATATCCAGAAGTTAAACTTTTTAAGCCTTATTATTACTCTTAAATAGATCCAAATCTAATATTTTAAATTAACAGTGTTATAGCCCGACAGACTTAGCAGGGCCAGGCGCGATCGGAGAACTAAAAAGGAAAGGCCAGGTGGGTCCCTGGTTACGTAACCTGTTCGATAGGCTCGATTATAGTAATTGGTCTATAAGTATTAAGCCGGTTAAACTAGTATAAATGTTCGATAAGCTTAAAGCGGTTCGATAAATAAAAGGTTATTAAGTTAATCGAATACGTCGAGCTAAAAATAACATATATACGTTCGTTATTTTCTTATAATTTAAATAATACCAGCTTATAATATAATTTAATTATCTAGATTACTTTTAATATTTATTATTATTAAATATGCAAGGTTAATATAGGTTCAAGCCTTATTTTCCAGACTGAGCCAAATATACAGAAAATCATTACATATATAATCCATACGATAAATATTATACCTAATATCTTCGAACACGATAACTAATTAATGGTTTTTACGATTAAGATAGATTATATACCTTAATGTTACAGTATAGGAACAGGAGTTCCTATCTTAGAAAAACCGGCCTTTGGAACCTGGCGCAGGCTCCAGACGGCTAAACTTCGGAAAAGGAAAGGTTTGGCTTTCCTCGCCAAAACCAGAGTGATCTAGGTAATCTAAAAAATTTAACCAGATCATATAAATTACATAAATTTACGATATACTTATTAAACCCAGAATGGATATATAACGATTAGTTTCCTATATAAATAATACTTATTTAATTTCGCTTTTTAGTTATTAATTTAAATTTTTAACCAAAAGTAATTATAGCGTTTTTTAGTTAAAAGAAAAATCCGCAAATTTTTTTAACGAACATTTTATTTATTATATTATTATTACCTGCAAATTAAAACCCTTATTTTAAATATTACTTATACCTCCAAATGGATATATAACAAGTTTGTTATATTTTAATAATTTCTTAATTAATAGTTAACGAATAATTTAAGGGCTAATTAGGCATAAACTTTTTTAAACTTAATAAAAATAATATTATAAAAAAACGTTTAGTAGATAAATAACATATTCGATTTCCGTTATTAGTTAATAAAGGATTAATAACCGGATTAAATAATTTACCCCTTATTAAAAAAGTTCTTTAGTTAATTAATAATATAGCTTTTACAACCATTAAAACTAAGGGTTTAAAAAAGTTTTCTTTTTTCCAACCGTAATTTACCCCTTCCCCCGAAAAAGTTATCGAAATCCAGTTTAAGGAGTCCGATTAAAAGGAAAAAAAAGAATAAGGTTTAAAAGTTAAAAAGGGAAAGGAAAAAAAGTTTACGATTAATAAAGGATTGAACCTTATGGCCGAGGAAGTTATAAGATTTAAAAAAAAGAACGTTAAATTTGCCCGACAGTTTAAAAAAAAAATTCCTGTACCCTTTTTTGGAATTACTTTTCGTCCAAAAACCTTTATTCCTGCCTTATTTGGTTACGATTAGGAAGGAATTATACCCCTTTTTGCTTATTACGGAATGCTTAATATTAAAGGTTACAAATTAATTACCCCTAAACCTTATAATGGATTTATTAATATAAAAGGATTTCTGATTAAAGCTAAATTTTACCTTAACTGGTATAAAAAGTTTTTAACGGAAGATTACCAAAAAATAATGGCCGTTTCGTAACTGCTAGCTGGAAAAGTTTTCGATTAGTTCGAACTTATTTTTAAGGATTATTTAATAAATTTCCCCGACGATTGGCTAAATATTACTAATTATATTTTTAATAGTTACGATAATTTTAAAAAACGAATGCAAGTTTTATACGGAAATATGGATAAGTAATAATATACGGTTAAATAAATGTATAAATTTAAGCAAACCATTTTAATAATTAAATATACGACCGAATTTAACCGACTTGTGGTTATTTTTGAACTTTTATAAAATATAAATTTTTTTTATTACGACGGCCTAAAGGAACAGGTTAAAAATAAAGTATTTAGAGTACCGCAAATAAGTTTTTTCAAAAATTATATAAATAAGGTTATTATTACCGACCGCCGTATTTTTAATCGATATTTTAAAAAGAAAAATACCGGCAGACGAAATAACGATAAACGTTTTAGTAAAAAAAAAAGAATAAAGGTTAAATTTTAAAAGGAAGCTAATATCGTTTTAATCAAATTTAAGAAAAATAAGTTTAAAGTTAAATGTTTTAATTATGATAAAAAAGGTTATTTTAAAAACGAATGTTACTTTTTGTTACGGCTAGCATTGATATAGTATGGTAGCTAGTTTATTAGCGCTATAAACGAAAATTCTAAGCTAAAGAAAAAAAAAGAAGGAAAAAAACGTAAAGCCGTAAAATGCGTAAAGATTTACAAATATCCCCATTCTTTATGTAGCAAATGGCTAGTTTATATGGTAACTATCAGTTTTATATAATAAAGTTTTACGGTTTGATCGTAAGGTTGCCGTTATATTACCCCTTTTTAAAAACTTATATACGATTAAAAAAGGTATATAAATTTTTATCAATTATAAGTACCCTTTTTTTTATTAATCCGGTTCTTATTTTCGTAACTTTATTATTATCGGGATGGTTTTCGTTAATTTTGTCGGTAACCGTTACGCGTATTTATTCTTATAAGCGGACCGGTAATCCGGATATTTCCGGATGTTCCGTATAAAACCGTTTTATTACGATCGGAACGTTTTTAAAATTAATTACGGAATATTATATTTCGTTAAAATCGTAACCTTTTTATTTAATTTAATATTATAATTTTTTATAATATCCGTTAAATTTTAATTATTCGATTTATTTTATTTCGAATTTTAATTTACCGTAAATTTTTTTAAATAACGGTAATATTTAAATTTATTAAGGTAACAAGTTATTATCGGTTTTACGTAACCGATCGATATAAAATAAATTAATTATTTTATAATTCGGCGGCAAATTAAAAATAAAATTATATTTATATTTTTTTAGGATTTTAAAAGGTTTTATCTATTATAAATTTAAATAAGTAATCGGTATTTATGTTACGAAATTTTTTTTACGGAAAAAAATTTTATCGTTAATTTTAAAATCTGTTAAATAACGTTTTTTATTAATTTATATTATTTATCGTTTTTACGTTTTTAATGCAGTTTTTTTTATAAATATTTAGACGTTTTTAATTCGTTTAATAATTATTAATATCTGTTAAGTTAATTCGGTTTTTATTTTTATTATATTTAAATTTAACAAAAGTAAATTCCGGATATTTTTACTTAATATAATTTTTAACGGAATTATATTAATCGATAAATATTATAATAAATTATATATAAAATTTAATGCCGGTATATATACGTTTTAATCGTTTTAATATTTATCGATATAAAAACCTAAACGTTAATTTAATTTTTAGTTCGTAAATTTAATAATTTTTTAAATTTATAAGTATAAAACGTTTTTATAATAATATTTTATATCGGTAAATTCGTTTAATTTAATCAAAAATTAAAAAATAAATTATTTTACGTTATCGTTAATTTAAATAACGGATATTTTAAAAAAACGATATAAATATCGGTAATATCGGTTAATTAAAGTTTTAATAATATTAACTTTTTTATTTAATAAGGTTATTATAATTTTATTAAATTTATTAATAAACGTTTATATATAATTATAACCGTAACGATTTTCGGTATATTTTTTCCGTTAACGATAACGTAATTTTAAATATTATTTAAAATAAGGAAAACATAAAAAAATTCCGGGGTTCTGTTTCGAAACGTTTTATTCCGACGGTAATTATAATAGTTCCGGGTATATTATTAAATATTTTATTTAAATTAAGGTTAAATATATTTTTATATTAATATTTTAATTACTTTATTTTAATTAAAATACGTAAATATTTTAAGTACGTAAATTTCGCGAATAAATATTATACGAAAAAAGATACGGCCGTTAATTATTTTTTCGGATATTATTAATTTATCGTTTTTTTTTGCTTAAGTTTTATGTTTCGTTTTTACGGCGGATAAGGTTTATTAAATCGGTACTTTATGGGATATTTTCGATTTATATTTTAATCGGTATTTCGCTAATAATAACGATAAGAAAATTTAATCATTCCGGCGGAATTAAGGTTTAAATTTTTTTTCGGGCTTTAATTATAAATAAATCGACTGTTTTTTGTAATAAGATATTTACGGTAATATTTTCTGTATTAAGTCGATATTAAAAAGTAATATTAAAATTAAAAGAAATCGGCTTATTGGATTTAACGCGTAAAAAAACGCATTTGTTCGCAAAATATAATAAAAATTAATAATCGGTTATAATAAAAATTTTTTATTTTTAAAGCTTAAGGTAATAATATTCGAAAATTTAAATTATAGTAAATAACTTTCGGTTCTGATTAAAATATACCTTTTTTATTAGGGTTATAATTTTCGAAAAATATTTTATTAGTTTTTATTCGTTATTGTTTTTTTATTATTAAATAATACTTCCGGTCGTATTATAAGATACGTTTATTTTTATTTTAATCAATTAATTAAATTAAAAAAAAAACAAAAATTAAGGTTTCGTAAACGAACCTTTTTATTTTTTTAAAAATTTATTTTTATTCGGATTTTATTACGAAAATTTTTTTTTAATAAACGGTTTAATAATTCGGTTATACCGTTTTTATAATAATAAAATATTTGTACGTAATTATAAAGTTTTATAAATAAACGGATTACGGTACGGTTATTAAAATTTTTAAATTTTTATTTTTAAATTATTTTAATTTTAATTAAATCGATAAAAATATTTATGTCGGTTTTTATAATAATACCGAAATAATTTATTTTTTTAACGTTAAACCGGAATTTTTTAATATTTCTTTAAAAGTTAACTTTATATAATTAGTAAATAACTTTTCCGTAATATTTTTAATATTTTTTTTAAAACCGAAATAAATTAGGATATTATCGGCATAAATATTTACGTAATAATTACAAAATTTATATAATTAAATATTAATAAATAATTATTATTAATAAGGTTTATTTTAAGTTTAAATAAAAATATTTTTTATTAAAACGTTTTTTAACAGATTTTAAATATTATTAAATATTTTAATTTAATAACGATACGAAATCTATAAAACGTTTAATATTTTATTAATTAAATATAATATTGTTAAATAAAAAAATTAAAATAAAACGATTTTTTAAATATTAATTTTTAACGGTAATCGATATAAAACCGGCGTTCCGATAAATATAATTTTAAAATAAACAGAATTAAAATAGGTTTTTTTTTCGTAAATATAGTTCGATAAAATTTATTTTTAATAATTTATTTATTACTTTTTTTTAACGGAAAATATTAAACGAACGTCCGGTAAGTTAAAGGTTTAAAGGTAAATATCGGCCGGTCGAACTTTAAAATTACGTTATAACCGGGCCGGAAATTTTTCAAAAAATGTTAATTTTTTTAAAAAAAACCTTCTTAAGTAAGTAAAAAGTTTTAATAAAAATTTCCGGATTTATTTTACGTATTTTAAATTTTTATTTTCGGACAAAAGGAATTTTTTAACCGTTATATATTTTTTATTTTTATAAAACGGTTAACGTTACGATATTCGATTTTTTATTTTTAAAAAGAATAATTTTTTAAAATAACGGAAATTTGCTTTATCGTTCCGTACGGAAGTCGGTTTTTAATTTATTCGTTAATATAGCGATAATTACGTTAATTTGGGCAGTTTTTATAACGGAAATAATCGGTTTAATATTATATACGTTTAGTATATTTTTTTTAAATATATCCGACGGAATAATAAATACGGATATTAAAATAAAATTATTTTCGGGTTTTTTTTATAAACGTTAAAAAATTTGGTATTATTTATCGGCCTTTTTTATAATACGGTTACGGTAATTAACGTTTTTTAATTTTTAAGGTTAATATATTTGTTTAATAAATATCGGATTAAAAGTTTAATTACTAATAAAAATTTAATTAAAATTTACAAGTTATTAAGTTAAATAATATTTTTATTTTTATAATTTAATAATAAGCTGTATATTTCCATCTAATTCAAACCGATAAAAACGTTATATTTAATATTTATAATTTAAAAAATTTAATTAAAAAAACGTTATTTATTAATTTCGAATATTATAATTATTTAGGTTTTTATTTAACCGGCAGGTTATTTCCGGTAATTTTATAATTAAATAATTCTTTTTAGCCGGATAATACGAATTTATAATCGTTTTTTCGTTTATTTAATAAAACAAAATTCAACGAAAAATCGGGTTTATATTCCGGTATTATAAAGAGCGGTAATACGTAAATTAATCTTATTTATTTAAATTTACGTAATTTTAAAAAAAAATTTATATTTTTTAAAGTTATTTATTTCCGTTATTATTAATATAAAAAAATTATCGAAAAAGTTTCCGATGGTTTTATTTTTTTCCGATTTATCGGAATTAAACGCATTTTTTATTATCTTTACCGTAACCATTTTTTTTATTAAGGTAATTATTAACTTTATAACCCGTTTTAGTATAATTAAAGTACGTACCGGTTTCTTAATAAACCTTTTTTTCGATTTCCGATAAAGGCTTACCGGTATTACCTGAAGTTTTCGATTTGTTAAGATTACCGTTCGGATAGGATTTTTTATTTTTCGGTTTTTTATTATTAACGTCGTATAATTAAAGCTTACGTTTTTGTTAATATTTTTCGTAAGTAAGCTGGTTATTATAAGCGGTTATAATAATACGGTTATAAAACTTTTCGTAAGTAACGTTAAAATCGTAATTATTTTTCAAAAGATATAAATCGAAATTTAAGGAAATATATTCTTATAAAACTTATTTCCAGTTATCTTCGGTAATTTTTATCTTTTAAACGAAAACGTTAAATTTAAAAATAAAATTGTAAATATTTTAATTTTCGCCGGATTTAAAAGCGAAAATACGAAAAGTTTTTCTGATAACGGAAGCTTAATTCGGGTCATAATACGATAATTTTAATACCTGGATTATTTCGGTTACATAAAAAAAAGTTATATGGTTAATCGGTAACGAATTTTAATTATTTATTCGGCCTTTTTTTTAAAAAAAATTTATTAAATAAATTATACGAATTTTTTCGTTCCGAAAAATCGGTCCGTTTATTTCGAACTTATTTGTAATTTTACGGATCCAAACGTTAAATTTGGTTTTGTTACCGTTAAATTTAACCGGATCGTTAATATAAAATTTTTTTTTCGGTTATAATTAAAATTTGCGTTATTATTTTTTTAAACTTACGGAAAGCGGGCCATATTATTATGCCAGTAAAACGAAACGTATTAATATTACCGAAAACGTTATTAATTATGTTTTTCCGGTAAGGGCGGTTAACGTTATCGGAAGGAATAAGGAAATAATGGTTTTATATAGCTCGAAAGCGAACGATTTCCGTTACGGAATTTTTAAAGTTTTTTCCGAACGTTCTGGTTGTTAATAGCTATTTCGTCGATTAACTATTTATCGGGATCGGTTTTTAAATAATTATGGTTTTAATTTTAATTTAATAAATCTTTTATTTTTAAGGATTCGGTTTCTTTTTTCGGTACGTCGTTTTTTGCCGTTTTTTTAAGATATTCGTTATTTTTCGTACTTTCGATTTTACCTTTAATTAATTTAAATCGTTCCGAACGTTAACTGGCTAATAAGTAATCTTCCTTAATAAATATCTAATTTTGATATTAGTTAATCTAGGTTTTAATTTTGGGTCTGGTCTGGGACGAGTTATTTTTTGTCGTAATATTTTAACGTAAAAAAAAAATATAGTACCTTATTTATTAATCGTTAAACCAGCGAAAAAGGGAATAAGCTTAAAATAATATTACGGCCAGTATTAGTATAACATGGTAACTAGTTTATTGGTGCTATAAACGAAAATTTTAAACTGAGAAAAAGAAAAAAAGGAAAAAAACGTAAAGCCGTAAAATGCGTAAAGATTTACAAATATCCCCACTCTCTATGTGGCAGGTAGCTAGTTCATATGGCAGCTGTCAGCTCCATATGATGGAGTCTCACGGTTTGATCGTAAGGCTGCCGTCACACTTTTTAACGAAAAAAGGGAATTATTAAAAAAGAAAAATTCCCCAGCTTAAAAAAAAGGTCCGTACGGCCGAACGAGATATAAATAATAAAGATAAGGATAAAAAGGAAGTAAGCTTTATTTTTACCGATTAGGAATTTATTATTATTATAATTAGCAGGATTAAAAATAACGATCCAAATTGTAAAAATTATGTTATTTATAAAAATATTACGGCCAAAGTTTATAAATATTATTTAGAATAAGTAGTTTCCAGGATAGCCATTACGTTAGGATATATTTATTATATCGATATATAAAAGTGTAAAATATATAATTAAAACGGTTAATTACGAAAAGGTTTCGATAATTATAAATAGTTATTTTCCGAATATTATATTGTCCCTAAATATACGGTATATTTTAAATTTCTAGTAAATAATTATAAGCTTTTATATTTTATTATTTGTTATAATTATAACTACCTTATTTATTAACGAATTAAAAAAGATAATAACTTTTAGTTAAAATACGATAAAGAAACGTTTATAAAGCTAAACGATAAATGCAGATATATAAAAATCCTTTAATAGCCATATTATTTTAGGTTTTATTATTTATACCTAGAATTAGAATAAAGTTAAAAGGTTATAGCGTAAGGATGTTTATATTACGCGCTAGTACTTTGCGACAAATACGATTTCCTAGTTATAAAAGTACTCCTTTCGGAAGTTTACCTTTTTAATTTAATAATTTATAAAATATAAAACCTAAGGAAAAGTTAGGAGAAGATAATTGTTTTTAAGTACCAGTTCGGTAATAAGAAATGGTATAAGTGTATAAATAATTATTGTACTAAGTATACGGCTAGGAAAATACGAAAGTGAAAACGCTTTTTAACCTTTAAAGCATATTAGTTAAAAAATTATAAAGGCTTTCGAAAGTAAGGTACCGAAAAGCTTTTATATAAAAAACCTTATATAAGGTAAAAAAAATAATACGAAATTAAATCGAAATCCTTATTTATTATGGAAATAAGATATTTAATGTTATAATTAACTTTGGAACAAAAGGAAACTTTATCTTTTTTAAAGTAACCGAAAAATATTAAATCTTTTGGAAATATAAACAGTAATTATATAAGTTTCGAATAGTTGATAAAAACTTATTTATTTACGATAACGGCCGAATCCTCCGAAAGATAAAAAAATTTGCAACTTAAATATAAGGATATTTAAAACGGATTACTTTCGACATCGCCGACATTTTAAGATACGATATTATTTTGGAAATATTATGGTTTCGTTCTAATAATTTATGTATTAACTGGAAAAAATAGACGTTTTTATGGGAAAATTTTACGGAAGAATTTTATGAAATCTGTTATATAATTAAAAAAGTTAGGGTTTTTAATCTAATAGTAATAATCTCTTTTAAATATCGATAGTTTAGAAAGTTATTTAAGGAACGAATCTGCGAAAGATTGCTTAATTATAATTAATAGGATTATAAGATTTTTATTAAAAAAGGATATTATTTTAAACTTTACCAAATTTACCATATAAACCTTAAAAACGTTAAAGCTTTTTGGAAAAGTTTTTAACTAAATTTTAAAAAAGGTTATATTTAAAAATCCGAATTATTTATGCAAGGTTAATATAAGTTCAAACCTTATTTTCCAGGCTGAGCCAAATACACAGAAAATCATTACATATATAATCCATACGATAAATACTATACCCAATATCTTCGAATACGATAACTGATTAATAGTTTTTACGGTTAAGATAAATTATATACCTTAGTCCCATAAAACCTCACTCTGAAGCAGACTGCTGGGCCCCGTAAGCACGCAATTTCTCGACTGATGTCGGCTTGGGAGGCTCACATGCGTGGTTGCCGATAAGCTTCGACTCTGATGAACCTTATGGCAGCTGGCTCCACGGTTCCGCATGGTCGCAGTAAACCTTAAGAATAAACATTAAGGATAAACCTTAAAAATAAACCTTAAGGATAAACCTTAAAAATAAACCTCAAGGATAAACCTTAAGAATAAACCTTAAGAATAAACTTTAACGATCAACCTTAAAAGTAAACCTTAAGTACGCATAAAAGGTTATATAAGCCCTTACCAGTTTTACGGCTTAATTATTATTACAGCTAAAAGGGAGATATTAATACGATAAACCAGGTAAAAAATACTTGGCACCAAACCACCTTTTCGAATTACCTTTATCAAGATAACTAAACATACCGCGCTATTTTAATTATACCATACCGGTAATCCGTAACGAAAGGATTTACCAAAAAATCGTCTTATTTACAATCTAAAACTCCCATAAAGTTACTGGACGGGTCAAAATAATCGACAGTACCGTCGATTTAAAAAACCTATCCCAAAAAAACCGAATTCGGTTTTTAATTTTCGGATACGATTTAATTTACGAAAATAATAATAACCGATCTTTAGCAATACTTATGCCGAAAAATATAGGTATTATGGAAATATTATTAGGAAAACTAGAAGATAATAATAATAACGGATTTAAAAATTTCGAAGTTCAGATTTTAGAACAATATAAAAAGGATTACGAACGATAATTTACCCAGCTGCTCCGGATTACGAAAAACCTCCAGAATTCCGACAAGAATCGAAGTAAATAGGAGCTGCGAAAGGGATAAGGTAAAGCATAGGAATTAAGGTAGCAATCTATCATTTTATCCAATTATCTACACGGTCACGTCTCCTCGAGGGAAACCGAATTATTTATAAGGTATTTAATTATAATGGTACCAAAAATAAAAGATGGCAAAATTAGGATTAGAAAAAATAAAGATTTAATATACCGACAAGTTTACGATTATAAACAGTTTAACGATATTATTATCAAAAATGGATATTTTTTAATGTTAATAAATATTATGCGAAAAAATATTAATAAGGCCAAATAATTTATAACTTTGGATCTGCCAAACGGTTATTACCTAATTCGAATGGCTAAAGATAAAAAATAAAAAAACCGCCTTTAGGACTATTTATAGATATTACGAATATAAAATTATACTATAAGGGTTAATTAACGTTCCAGTTAATTTTTAGCATATATTTATTATTATCTTGCGGAAATTTTTAAATAAATTTGTTTTCGTTTATTTAAATAATATTTTTATTTATTCAGAAACTTTAAAGGAATATAAGAAATATGTCGCTTAAATATTAGAGGTATTTAAGAAAGTTAATTTGCTGGTAAATATAAAAAAGAGCGTTTGATATACTTAAAAGCTAAATTTTTTAGGTTTTATTATTATCCCGGGATAAATTTAAATTTAAGATTTTAAATTAAAAGTAGTTAAAAATTGGTTAATTTTTAATAAAGTTATTATTACTAATATTCGCCAATTTCTAGGATTTATTAATTATATGTAACTTTTCGTCCAGAATTACGGCAAACTTGCTAGCCCCTTAATTAAGCTTATTATAAAAAAGTACGTCGGAAAAAAATTCGAATTTTTAAAGGAAATTAAAAAAGTTTTTTAAAAGATTAAGGACAAAATTATTAGCATCCCGGTAATTAAGTTACCAAACCATAATAAAAAAAAAGATTTAAGATAAATGCTTTAAATTACATCCTTAAAGTAATTTTAAAACAACTAAAAAATAATAAAAAATGGTACCTAATTACGTATTTTTTTAAAGCTTTTAAAAATATAAAATTTAGGTATCTTATTTACGATAAAAAGTTGCTATCCATTATTTTAACATTTAAGAAATAGGAACTATTCTTTAACGGAACCAAAAAATTATTTAATATTTATTTAAACCATAAAGTTTTTATTTAATTTATAACGACCTAAAAGTTAAATAAACGCTATAAAAATTAGATAATTTTTTTATTTAAGTTTAACTTTAAAATTTATTATATTAAAAGTAAAAAAAATATTTAAGCGGATATTTTAAACCGAAAAGAAAATTATAACTTAAAAGTTTTTAAACGATATATATAAATGCTATATTAAAAGGACGATAAAATAATATAATTATATGTAACCCTAAAACAGCCGATTCTAAAGGAATTAACTTAATTTAAAAGTTTTTCTGACCCAGAAAAATAAAAGAAAGTTAGATAACTAAAAGGAAATAATAAAAACTAATTATTATTTCGCGGCAAGATTTATATTTCCCGCCAGCAATAAAAGGAATTCGTTAAAAAACTTTACGAAAACTTTTTATATAAATACCAGAAAATGTTTAAAATTATTAAATAACTTTAAGAAAAATACGATTTCTTAAAATTCCGCCGGATAATTAAATAAGTAATTAAAGATTATAACGTTTGTAATAAGGTTAAAGTAATTCTTTATAAGCCGTATAACTTATTATAACCTATAAATATACCTGATAAAATATAAAATATTATAACTTAGGATTTTATTAAAATTTCTTTTATAAAAAAACTTTATTACCGGAATTAAATACGATGCAGTATAGGTAATTATTAATAAACTTACTAAATATGGGTACTTTTTACTTTTTAAAGGGACCATAATAATAAAATAATTAATTTACGCCTCTATTCGATATTATTTTAATAAATACGGAATATTAAAAAAGATTATTTTTAATCGAAATAAGTTTTTTATATCCAAATTTGGTACCAGCTTTTTTAAATAAATCGGTATTAAATTTAAATTTTCGATAGCTTATTACCCCCAGACGGATAATTAAATAAAACGATTAAACCAGATCTTAAAATAATATTTTTAAAATTATATTAATTATTAACCAAATAATTAGGTTAAATTTTTTATTATTTATATAAATAACTTATAATACGTCCGTTAACGAGAATATGAGAATATTACCTTATATAGCTGTATACAGATACGACGTAATAACTTAACGACCAGAATAATTAATACGTAAGGTACCAGTTATTATTATCATAATTCCGCGAACAAAAATAATGGTAACAGAAATTAAGATAATATAAACCAAACTTTAAATGAAATTATAATTTTTATAACAAAAAATGGCCTAGTATTATAATAATAATAAAATTAAGGGATTAATTTTAACGAAAGAAAATAAGGTTTATTTATTATACTAAAAACAAAACGTAACGATAAATTTTTCCTAAATTAAAATAAAAAGATCCAGCGATAAGCTTAATTTTAAAAATTTGGTCCGTTTAAAATTAAAAAAGTTATTTTAAAAATTAATTATAAACTATCGTTACCTAAAACCATGAAAATATACCTTATATTCCATATTTTTTTTATTAAAACTAGCCTTAAAAAACGTCCCGTTTAAAAAAAAACTCGAAATCGAAAAAGGCGATAACGAATACGAAATCGAAAAAATATTAGATTCTAAAATAATTAAAAATAAAATATAATACCTGGTTAAATAAATAAATTACCTACTTAAGGATAATATATAGGAATTATTTAAGCACCTAACGAATACGATAAACCTGGTTTAGAATTTTTACCGACAAAATCCTAATTAACCGTTTCCAATACGGCCAAGGTCGTAGGTGATAACGGTTCCTTACCCAAATCCAGATCTAAAGCGTTCCAATCGAAGGAAATAAATACCTTTATTATAACGTCTATTTTAAAAGCAAGTTACGCTTACTTTACTTCCATACAACGCTATTTCTTTCCATCCTTTTTTAATTTTCCCGTTAATCCCGTTTAAATCCTTCCTTTAAAATAACGACGGCCTTTTTTTTCAAAATATTTTATTAAAAACGTAATCGTTTTAATCGACTAACGAATTTTTTCGTTTTCTTTTTAGCAAACTTTTAATACGCGACCAAAATATCCTTTACCTTACGTTATTCCTTTTGCAAACGGTCGTATTTTTTCTTAATTTTCGATAAGGAATTTATTTTCAATACGTTATACGCTAAACGTTAACGACGAATATAATAACTACAGCTTAAGATACCTATTACGTAAAAATATTCGGTTTTTTTAAAATAAATACAATTCGAATAAAAGTTAATTTTTAAACCAAACTGTTTAATATTTTCTACGCAAATAATATAAAAGTCTTATTAAAATAATTACGGTTTTTTTTTTCTTTTTTTCAATTCGACCTATTATAATAAAGTTAGCTAAAAAGCTACGAAAAACCCTTCCAACAAAATAAAAAGGCCACCTACGGTTCTTATCTTTAGGATAAAAATCCTTAAAGAAAGGAAATAATATTACAGTACAGAAATAAGGGTTTTTATCTTGAAAAAACCGGCCTTTAAAGCCTGGCGCAGGCTCCAGACGGCTAAACTTCGGAAAAGGAAAAACTTGGCTTTCCTTGCCAAAACCAAAATAATCTAGGTAATCTAAATAATCTAACCAAATTATATAAATTATATAAATCTACGATATACTTATTAAACCCGAAATGGATATATAACGAGTAATTTCCTATATAAATAGCACTTATTTAATTTCGCTCTTTAACTATTAATCTCAGCTTTTAACCAAAAACAATTATACCGTTTTTTAATTAAGGGAAAAGTTCGCAAATTTCTTTAACGAACACCCTATTTATTATGCTATTATTACCTACAAATCAAGACCCCCATTTCGGATACTGCTTATACCTCCAGGTAGATGTATGACAGGTTCGTTACACTTAGTCCCATAAAACTTTACTCTGAAGCAGAACCTTACTCTGAAGCAGACTGATGCGTGGTTGCCGATAAGCTTCGACTCTGATGAACCTTATGCCAGCTGGCTGCAGTAAACCTTAAGAATAAACCTTAAGGATAATTATTATTAAATATAATTATATTTTTAATTTATTATTTAAATTCCCATAATATTATTATTAAAATAAACTGTATGATTAAAGTTTAATAATTAATTAAACCAGTTAACCGTTATACGTTATAGGTTTTTATTTAATAATACCGTTAAAATTTAAATAATACGTTATACTGTTTATATATCCGATAATATCCAAAAACTTATTATATAATAATATAAGGATATAATTAAAAAGTTTAAAAAGGTTATTTGATACCTTAAAATTTAAATTAATATTATTTAAAATAACGAAATTAAAAATAAACTTAAAAAATCTGAATTTTACAAAAAAAAAATTTAACGTATAAAATTTCTTTATTCAAGTACGTATTTATTTCCGTTTCGAAAAAACTATTAACGAAGCCGATAAAATCCTTATAATCGTAATATTTCTGAAGGGAAATACGGTGGATTGATTCGAATTTACCTTACGAAATTATCTGGGAAATAAAAAATTAAACAAGTAATAAAGTATTAAATTCTTTTTTAAATATTATATTAATTTCGAAAAGAAATTAAAGGTTAATTTTGGAAACTTTAACAAAAAGAAAATCGTAACGTAAAAGGTTTTCGACTTAAAATAAAAACAATTAACGTTTAAGTACGTAATAGCGTTTAAAAAGCTTATAATTAAGGCAAAATAAATAAACGAAAAAAACGATAACTTAATTAATATTTGTTATAAAAGTTTAAAAAATAACGTTAAAAATAAAATTATTAAAGTAACGCGTTTTATTACCTTAAATAAATATATCGCAAAGGCCGTAAAACTCGATAACCGATAATATAAACGACGATAAGAACGAAAGGGATAATTTATTCTTAAATCTAGGTTTGCAGGAATTAACTAAAATAAAAAACGCGATATATTTTTTAGTACCTACGGAACAGTACCAGGATTTATAGAATTAAGAACCGTATAAAAAAAGATTAAAGCTAAGTTAAATGTTATAATTACGATAAAACGGGTTATATAAGAAATTAATATGAAACTTTTAAAAGATAACGGAATAATTAAATCCCGGTACCCGAGAGATAATTAAAAAATAAAAAGGCCGTTATTTTCGGCATAATTAAAAAAAGAGAAAACTTTAACTTATCCTTAAAAATGCGAAAAGGGTTACGAAAGGCTAAAACGTTTTTTAGGCTGTAATTATACGATAATACGCCGTTATATCCGGTCCAATAATTACCTAATGGCTACAAAAATACGAAGGATAGAAGAAATTAACGTTAAAAAAACGAATATTTCGTACGTAATAAAAAAAGTAATAACGATAGAAGTAATAAAATTTAAATAAATGGATTAAGGAATATTAAGGTTAAAACGAAACCTTATATTTAGAAAAGTTCGATCGGTATGGGAAATTATACGTTATCTATTATAAAAAAACATATTGCTTACGATACGAAAAATAATAAAAATATATTTAATAACGAATTACGCGTATATATAAACGGAAATTCGATTTTTATACCCAAACCAGAAACGACCTTAGGGACAAAAAATGGTATAATTACTTACGTACTATAATTACGTAGAACGATATCGACGTTATTACAACGTTAAAAAACTGGCCAGAAGGAAAGAATTATCCCGAATAAAACCTTATATACCATTACGAATGGTACGATTATAAAACGTAAAAAGAATAAATTTATTAGATAATAATAAAGGTTTAACGAAAAATAATAAATAATTTACATTTTTAACGTACCTATGCCGATAACTCCGAAAAAAAGGAAAAAAAAAAATTTTCAGAAAACGCCTGGCAAAAATGGCTTAGTATTATACTTAATATTAAGCACGTTAAGGGTATTAGGACCAACCGATAACGACGATAAACGAGAAATGGGTTATAACGATAAATTAATCGAAAAAAGCTAAAATTTTCAAAAAACGAATTACTAACTTAATGAATTAAATAAAACGGCATAAAAAAAATCCTCGAACTAAAAGCTTAATTACGCTAATAAAAAAGGTAACTAAAATAATTACGGGTATAAACCTTAAAAAAAATTTTACCTATAAAAAAATTACAAACTGGTAAAAATAAAAAAAAGTTAACATATACCCCTTAAAAAAACTTTATATACGATGATAATAAAAATTTTTTTTTCCTATTATAATTAAAATACGAGTTAAAAAATTGGTATATCGTTATAATTAATTACGTCACCAACCCGAATTACATTAATCCGGAAAGAATTAATAAATTATATTTATTATGGAAAAATAAAACTGAATTTTACGAAATGAAAAAATAAAAGGTACCAAATTTACCGATAATAACGGATAAGTTAACCGTAAAATTAATTATTTCGAAATTTATATTTAAAAACTAAAATAAATTATTAATTTCGATATTATCTTAATACGGAATTACGATATAATTATCGGCAGAAAATAATTATATTAATATAACCTTTTAATTAATTAAAAAACTGGTTAAATAAAGTTTATTTTATTCTTTATTAATAAGAACAACTTAAGAAAGAATTCTTATGACTTAATTAACGATAATAGCGGCAAATATAAATATAAAAATATAATAAAAGTTTTATTACTTAAAAAAATATAATATATATAAAGAAAAGAGCGAAATAAATATATACGACGCGTTATTATTACAATTAAAGCATAATTATATTAAATTAAACGATAATTTATAACATTAACTTTAAAAACTTAAAAAAATATTATAATATTATAAATACGAACGACCTTTTAAGGAATAAATCGAAATAAAAGTACCAAAATATAATAAATAAAATTACGAAATCATTTTAAAGGAAAATAAACCGATTACTTTTTATTTTATAAATAACTTAAATTAATAAAAATTATACGTATTACGAAAATGCCTTAAAATAAATTACGTAAAAGATATATTAAACGTTTTAAGTTAAAAGCAGGATATCTCATATTTTTCGTAGCAAAAAAATAAAAAGTTACGGTTAATAATCGATTACCGGCAATTAAACGATATTAGGGTTTAGGATCGTATATTTTTACACTTAATTATTAAAATAAATTTTTGTTTTTATAAATTTAAATAATTTATTAGCTTAAGTTGTAAAAGGCTTGACCTATACGATCTGCATCGAGTGGCCTAAAAGGGTTTTATTTTCTAACTAAGGAAGAAAGAAAAGGAAAACTAAAAATCTAAGTTGTATATGAAAATATATAACGCTACATTCGCGTTATGCGTTCCTAACGGCTTGGCACCGGCGGAAATTCGGTATCCCGATAGGGGTTTAACGTAGCCCTATTATATAACCCCCTTATTTCCTTTAAAAAGGTTAACGTATTAATTACGTTAATTTTCGCCTAATTAAATTTAACGCGTTTAAAAGTTACTAATTATAAAAATTTTCGTTTTTAATTAATTTAAATTTAATAAATATAACGATTTCCGAAGTAAGTTTAATTTCGGTAATTAATTATAAGCTTATAGTACGTATATAAAAACCCGCTTTTTTTTAGCTGTTATAATTTTTTTTCTTATAATAACTATTTAAATCGGAAAGTTAATTTTTAATAATTAGGTTTTATGCGTTATTATATAATAATTTTTAAATTAATAAATTATATTATAAATTATTTATTATTATGGCCCCCAAAAATAAAAGTAAAAATAAAGTTACTAATTAACAAAAACTTATTACGGTAAAAAAAAAGGCCGTAATTTTTATTCGTATACGTAATATACGTATCGCTTTAAACGATTACCTTATACGACACCGAAATATTTTTTATTTTACTTATATAATCTATTTTACGGCAAATTTTAATATTTTCTGTATAAATTAACTAGGTATATATATATTTTATACGTGGTTTTTTAATTACTCCTTTTTTACTTATAATTTTAAGTAAAAAAGTTATCCGGTATTAAACTTATATTTACTATAATTACCGATATCTTAAAGTAAATTATTTTAGTATTATATTACGTAATTTAATATATACTCTTTTAATGTTACTTTTATGCAGCTTATAAATATTTTTAAAGTTTGCCAAATTATAAATAAACTTTATAAAATTACTTTTGCTTATAATTATCATAAACTTAATAAACTTACGTTTTTTATACGTACCTTTTACGTAATTTTGTTACCGTTAACGTTTTATTTTAATTACCGTCCGAATTTTAAAAAAATTAATATAAAAATTTTACGAACTTAAGCCGAATATTTATATATTATACGTAATAAAGTAAGTTTGTATTATTTATTTTAATTTTATATATTATTTACCTAATTTATTAAATTTCCGGTTCGGCCGTTTTTTTTATTTTTTCGGAAAAAAAAAACGAATTATTTATAAAAATAAAAAGGTTCGTTATGTAAATATTTTTTTCGTAATATTTCCGCGCTTTCTTTTGCGTTATTTATTAATTACTTATAAAGCAAATTTTAAGCCGTAAAAAACCATATCGTTAAAATTTTTGAAAAGTTTATAAACGTTATTTAAACGATTAAGGAAGGATTCCGGTTTTGCCGGTTAATAATAAAAAATAAATAATATACGTTTTTAACATACGTTTTTATACTTTTTATACGTAATTTTAAAGTTGTAAATTTTTAAGGAAATTTAATATATTATAACTAATATATTACTTATATTTTCCATTTTTATAATTTCCCTTAATCGTACGTTATTAATAATTTACGTATATATAATTTATTAATTAAAACTTTTTAATTTTAAAACAGTTTTTTCGAAATTTCGGCATTACTTAAAAACCGTTTAAGGTTATTCGAAAATAAATTTCCGGGCCGGTTTTTTCCGTATAATACGTTATATTAAAGCTTATTATTAATAACAAAACTTTTATATAATTTTTTGAAATTTTTAACGGTTTTTATTTCCGCAAATTCCTTAAACGGCTTCTAAATAAGTACCGTATAACCTTTTTATTTTACCAAAATTTTGCATTTAAACCTTTTTTTACCCTTTTAATACAGGGTTATAAAATATGCTTTATCGTATATTTTGGCTTTCTTTTTTTTTAATATTATTAATGGGAACTAGGTATTTATATTAATTTACGAAAATAACAGGTTCGAATTCGTATATTTTAATAAATTTACGTAAAAACGGTTATAAATTTTTTTAAAAATAATTAATTTAATTATATACGAATTTATTACCTTAATTACTTAATATTTTACCTAAAGCTATCTTATTTTTTTTATCGGTTACAAAATAACGACATTTTTAAAGGATAATTATATCTTATTATTAATTTCGTATCTATATAAAAAAAACGATATTTATTTATTATTCTTTTATACTTATTAGGTAATAGTTATAATAATTTATACGAATTCGGTTCTTTTTTAAAACCTTTTAACAAAACCTTATATTTATGCGATCGGATCCATCTTAAATATCGAACGACTTTTTATTTACGGGACCGGATTAACGTAATATCCGTAAAATAAAAAAAATAAACTTAACATTATTAAAATCGTATCGTAATTATTAATTACGAATATCGCGCCCGGTAAAAGCTTATTCCATTCCTATTACGTATACGTTGCAAAAGTTTATAACTAAATTAAAATTTTTTAATTAGCCTTTTCGGTAATACCATCGTTTTTTAAATAAAACGCGGTAAATAAGCGTTACTTTATCCTAATTAATTCGTAAAATTTTTTCCAAATTTTTTTTACTTAATTATTTCCTTTATCGTTTATAATAACCCGAAAAAAAACGTAAAACTGCCAATATACCTTAACAAAAACTTCCGTATAAATTCTTACGTTTATCGTAAATATCGTTTTTAAGGTAATTAATTCAAAAAACCGGTTTATTATAATTATTAAAAAACGCAAGTTATATTCAGAAACGGTTAATAAATCGGTTATAAAATTTATCAAAAGTGCGTTATAAAATCGTTCGAAAACCGGTAATAACTTTAATAACCTTTTTATTTTATTTTTGTATATATTTTTATAACCGTATACATTACAATTCCTATAAAACTATTTAATTATACGATATATCCCCGGTTAAAAAAACTTTTCGCAAATATTATTATCGTAACTTTTTTATTTAAATATTTTATTATATACGAATTATGCATATTTTAAATTAAAACCGTCCTAAACGGTTCCTAATTTAAAATTTATAAGCGGTCGCGGAATTAAGAAAAATCTTTAACGTTTAACGAATATTTTACAATAAATATTACCAGCTTTAATTTGGTAAAAAAATTACGTTTTTTTTTAATAATAACTTTAATAATACGGATGTAACTTTTATCGTATTTTAACGTTATATTTTAAACTTTTTAAAGATTTTTATAGTATTAAAATATTTACGTTTTTCGGAAAAATTCCTTATTTTTTATACTTACGTTATTAATTATTAATAAACCGTTTACGTTATTTCCCCTTTTCGAAAATAATAAAGGAAATTATTTATTTTTTAATAATTAAAACTTACGTCCGATTTTTTATTTTATTTTTATTTTTTAAAAGTATATTTTATTCCTTACGTAAAAACGTATCGATTTAAATCCTTAAACGGCCGGCGCGAAATTTTAAATAAAAATTAAACCGTAAAAAGTTTTTAAATTTTTTTATCTAATATTTATTTAATTTTTTAATAATTATAAAATACTTTAAATTTTTGTAATCGGTAATTACTTTAAACGATATTATTACGTTACGTAATTTTATATCTTAAATTTTTAAATAATTCATTCCGGCCAAAAATATTTTATTATAAATTTTATAATTAAATTTTATAATATTTAATTTTTTCGGATAATAAATAATTAAACGTAATATTTTTTATTTATTAACTTAAGATAAATATTTTTCGTATACGTATCTTAAATAATTGATTTTTATTATCATAGATTTTTTAAGGTTTTATTACGCAAAAATTAATTCGGATATAAAGGCGTTTTTAAATTATTTAAACATTTTTTTTCTTTTTTTTAACGGAACGGAATTCCTTTTCAGATTAGGGCGATTAAAAAGTCCGTAAGTTCCGCATAACGCGTTATAAAATTACGGTAAAAATTAACGAACCTTAAAAAATTCCGTATCTTTTTAAACGTTTTAAAAACCTTTTATTTCCGGATCGTACGTAATGTTTTAAAGTTTATCTATATTTCTTTTCCCGCTTTTATAATAAATCCTAAATATTTCGTTAATTTAATAACGAATTCGTATTTAAATATATTAAAATTAAAACCTATTTTTTTAAACGGTTTAAACCCTTTTTTATTTTTTGCATATAATCCTTTTTAAATTTTAAGGTATAAATAAAAACGTCGTTTATATTTATTAAGCAAAAAATATTTAAAAACTTTTTTAATATTCCGTTAACGTAACGTTAAAACGTTACAAAAATGCCGCATAATTCGAATAGTATTATTAATTATTTATATAACTTAAAACGTAATTAAAATACGGTTTTTTATTCGCTTTTTTTTCTTAATTCTGATTTTATAAAACGTTATTCGGACGTCCATTTTCGTAAATTATTTAATGTAAAATACATTCCTTAAAATTTCCGAGATTAATAATAAAAGATATTAATCTTTTTCGGTTATTCCATTTAATATTTAATAATTATAATAAAAACGTAATTCCTTTTTTAATTTTCTTCCGAGTAATACCGGAACCCTTATTAATAAGTTATTTATGCGGATATATCCTTTATTTAAAAATTCCGTTAAAGTTTTTTTTAACGTTAATAATTCGTTCCGAAATATGCTATATAAAGGTTCTTAAAGTACCGGCATTTTTGACTTTATTTCGTTACGGTATAATCGTATTTCGTAATGAAATGGTACAGGGTGCAGGGCCAAGGAGGTAGCTCCACTGATCAGTTAGTTAGTATCACTCATGTATTTCTAGGAGCTCTTTTCGCCGGGCGCAACCCCGGAAAACACTCACTACTCAAACATCTATCATTTATCAAACAGACTGGTCTTAATACCAGATCAATTACATTAGCTTCAATTTCCTCCAGAACCCTGGACTTATTCGTAACACTCTTTTTAATTTCGTATTAATTAGAACTAACTTTATTCCGCCCCATTTCATCTGGCTGCCAATAAAAAAAAACTGGCTTTAATTAATTATCGAAACAACTTTCGATCTTCCGATTATAAGGCAGAATAAATAAAATCTTAATCGAAAACGTATAATAATTATACGTAATTATGATTACGATTATAATTACGGTTATAATAACTTAAACGGCATATAATTAATAACCGCTATTACGATAATAACGTTACCCCTTAAACGATTAATAAAAAAAATTATTAAATTAAAACTTTATACGAAAATAACGTAATTTAAATAACGGCAAAAAAATACGAATATATATAAACGACCAGTTTCGAAATATAAATTAATTACCCAAATTTTAAACCGATTACGTAATTCGGATCGATATACGTATTAACAAAAAAATTACGTAATAAAATAAATTATAAAATTTAATTAATAAAAATAAAAAAACCCAAAATTACGTCGTTAATAACGTAATTATTAAAATTTAAACTAATTAAAATAAATAAAATAACGATAAAATTAATAATATAGATAAAATAATAAATACCAACCAAAAAAATTAAAGTTATAAAATTACTTATTTTATATATATAAAAAAGTATCGAAAAACAAATACCGTTTTTTAACATAATATAAAAACTAAGTACGAAACGTTATAAAATATATTTTAAATTTTCCTGGTATTAATTAAACGATATTTTATTTAATTATTAATACATAATATTATTTAAAAAACAAGTTTTATTAAGTTCGAATATTATAACGTTTAAATTAATAATAAAAATATTAATTAATAAATTAAAAAAGGCGTAATTAAATAATTAATAACGTAATAACGATTAAAATAAAACTATTCGGACAGATAATAATAAAACAATTATTTATTTTTTAAGTTCGAAAAAAGAATATATTTAAAATAATTATTACGGATAATTATTTACTTTATACTTAAATATATTTTATTCAAGGTAATATTTTAAAACTTAAATAAGTTAAAAACCGATAATATTAATTAATTTAAAATAAATTTTAACAAATTTGCTAAAAGTTTATCGAAATTTTCCGAAATTATTACTTAATTTTAAAACTTATAATATAAATTATTATTAATATTATACTTTTTTAATTTTTTAAACCTTTTTTTAAATATAATTATTTAATACCGATTATTAAAAAATCCTTACGATAATAAACTTAATAAAATTAAATTTTAAAATAATAATAATTAAATCGGATTTTTGAAATTAATTAAAAATATAAATATTTAAATAAAACTTAATATCGTAATTAACGTACCTAAAAAACAAAACTTATATTAACTTAAAAATCGTTAAAATTATTTATAAACCTTACGGTACTTATATTAAACGTTTTGCTTTTTGATATAATTAATTAATAAAAATTCGATTTTTTTACAGATATTATAAATAAATTTTCGGTTTTTATAACCTTACCGGATTTTTCCGTTTTTTTTTATTTTTACTTTTTAAATACCGGAACTATAAATTAACTTAAGGAAATTAATAAATTATTTAAAAAATATAAATTTTCCGAAATTAAAATAATTAATAAGGTACTTTATTAAACCGATAACCTTACCATAAAAAACCGAATCAAAATTATCCTTAATAAAATTACTGACTAGAATAAAGTTATTTAAATTATCTTAAAAACCTTTAAGTTATAAAATCCTAAATAAATTCGGATAATAAAAAATTAATTAAAGATTTTAACGAAATAAATTTAACGTAAAAAGCTTAATTAAATATACGATTATTATTTAAAGCATATTATTAAAGTATAAAATATTATTAAAAAATCTAAATTAAAAAAAAAATTTATTAACAAAAACAAATATACCGAAAGTTTATTAAAAAATATATTTATTAAATATTTCGAAAAAGTTTTTGATAATTCGTTTATAAAACTTAAGGATTTATACGTAATAATTTACGATAATATATAATTATTAATTAAAAACTGGATTATTAATAAAACTGAACTTTTTAAATATAAAGGCCGTATACGACCTTAAGTAAATATCCGATTTAACTTTAACCAAAAAAGATAAAAACCGGTTTTATTCGACCTAATAAACTAAATAATTTTGCTAAAAAAATCCGCCTTTATAATAAACGGTACGTAATTAAACCAATTAAATATCTAAAATTATTAATATTTTTTAAAACTTAAAAATTATATAAGTACGATAAATTTAAAATTTTAAAGCCTTTAATAAAATATAAAATTTAAAAACTTTCCGGCCTTTATAATATTACGTTCCGTTTAAACAAAAGGTTTTTTAGGTCCAGATATATAATATAAATCCATCGATTAATATAATTAATTTCTAACCGGATAAATATAATTAATATATCCCTTATTATAAACGAAATAAATACCGAAAACGAAAAGGTTACCGAAAAAGTTACCAAGGCCAAAATAAACGTTATAATAACTTTAATTAAAATATTTATTAATTTTATTAAAAGCCAAAATATAATATGCAAAAATACCGCTTATTTATTAACATAAAAATTACCGGATTAATTTTATTCGCCGATAACGGATATATTATTTTCCTTAAAATTTTTAAGCATAAAAAGATATTAGGTATAATTTAATTTTTTTAAATCCTAAAAAATTAAGCGATCGAATAATAAATGCCCATTTGGAAAAGTTTTTTAAAATAAATCCATAATTTATTAGTTTCCTTATTCGATATAAAGAAAAAATACGGTATTTTAATCGGCAACATAACATTTTCCGTAACGTAAATAATTTACCGATTAGCCCCGATTAAGATATTAATAATTTAATTAAACATTTAAGGTATATTACGATTTTAAAACTAAACCGACAAAAAACCGATATTAATTAACTTAAAATAACCGAAATTAATATAACTTATTTCATTAATTAAAATGGAAAACCGTTTTATAAAAAAGTACCTTTACGTAATTAATTTTAAAACGATTTTGTTAAAAATAAAGATATCCGATATTTAAAAAAAATCCGAATTTTGGAAATCGACGACTTTAATTAGCCGGCTATATTGATTAATATCATAATAACGAAACGTTTTAAAAAGGAAAAAAAAAATCTAAAAATGCAAAAAAAAAAAATTCGAAATACAAAATAACGAAAATAATATAATATACGAAAAACCTTTTTTCCATAATATGGAAATTAATATCCAAATAAATAATATCCCTTTAATACCTACTAATATCCTTAAATCGGACGATATTACTTAAATTAATAATACCCTTACTTATAAAAGCCTAACTAATAAATATATAATTAAATTCTAAAAAAAAATTCTAACAAAATATTAAAAGAAAGTTTAAAATTACCTGGTCCGAATTAATTAAAATTTGCTTAAATTTTGGTAAAACTTTTAAAAACTTTATGGTTATTAAAATTTTGGAAATATTTAATCGTAAAAACCAGAAAATAATTAAAATAACTAAAGCTAAAATATAAAAGTTAAAAGCCTTAAACCTGAAAAACCCCGTTAAAATTTTTATTATAAATATCGGTTATAAAGCAAAAAGCCAAAAAAAACTAATATTTTATCGGTTTAATAATATAATCCAGCCGAATATATTACCCCGTTACTTAAGTTAACAGTTCGAATAAGTTATAAAAATAACAAAAATCTAATTAATAAAATTATTAATATTAAAACCGAATTTAACGTTATTATTATATCGTACATTAAACGATACAAATTAATTATACGACAAACCTATATATTATTTATAAACTTTAATTTTCAAAAAAGGACCTTTTTCGAAAACATTATCGAAACTTCCGTTTACTTAACTAGCCGATCGATTACTATTTTTTATTTATCGTCAATAACCATTATATTACGTAACTATTAATCCTTAAATTTAATTTTATAACTAAATCGAAAATAATATTTAATATGGACCTTAAAATAATAATAAAAACCCTGAAATTCGGTTCGATAAAAATTATTATCCCGTTAATCCCAACCGGAAAAGTTACTTATAATATCCGTACCGATAAGGAATTAAAAAAAAAGTAACCGGTAAATTTATAAACCGTTTTATTAACAAAAGCAGGCTTAAAAAAAAAGGTAAATAAGCGTTTTATAAGCCCTTATATTTTTTTAATTAATAATACTTATATTAATCAAAATCTGGTAATTATTTATAAAATTATAAGTAATTAACTAAAACCCGAAAATATTATTTTAAATTAATTTAACGATAAAAAGTTTATATACGTCCTATACGAAATTCTATAATATAAAATACGTAACAAAATTAATAATAAACGATCGGTATAAATTAATATTATATATAAACCGAAATAAAAAAAGGTAATTTTTATTAACGACGTACCGATTAATAAATTAATATTATTTGGAAACCCCGATTAAAAAACCAAAAAGCAAAAAAATATATAATAAACTATTAATTAATCCAGAAAAAAACTTAATAAACCCGGTATTTCACTAACCGTTTTATTTCCTAAATTCGCTAACATACCGTAAGGTATTCGATTTACCGATAAAAAAATTAAAGTTATTTTTAATTAATTAAGTAACAAATTTACCCGTACGAAAAAAAACGTTTTTTAAAAAAATGCTAAAGCGAAAAAAGGTTACCTTAATTTAGGATTAAAAAAAATGCGGTAGAATTAAATAATATATTATACCAGATTACGAAATTTAAACGATTCTTTATAAAATATAATAAACCAGGGGCATTATTATATTAGCTAGCATAAAAAATAAACTGATCGATATATTATAAATCCGAATTTAAAAAAACGTATTCGAACAATTATATACGGCGTACAAAAATACTTAATTCTTTATAAAGAAAAAAAATAACGGTTTATAATTAATTAATTTCGTAATAAAATTAAATATAATTACCTTACGAAATACGTTTATGTTAAATAATTACGATAAATTTTCCGCAAACTTTATAATATACTTTTTAGTAACTTTAATAAACTTTTTTTCCGGTTATAATTAGGTTATTTTAGCCTTAACTAATAGAAACTATATAACTTTTTCGATATCGTTAAAACTTTTAAGGATAATTATTTTACCTTAAAAGGTTACCAACTTTATAACTTACTTTTATTACATAATAAGGAAAATTTTAAACGATTTAATACCCGATATAATACGCCTATTTATTAATAATATCGGTATTAAAAACCTGAAAATTAAATATAATAACGAAGATTTTTTTTAAAAAATCCGGAAATTTATTTATAAATATATCGTTAATATAAATAAAACCTTTTTTAATTATAAGTTTGCCGGAATTTCGATTAATATAAAAAGTTTTTAATAATATAAAAAAATTACCGTTATAATCGGATTTTTTTACGGATTAACTGGTCGCCGATCCGATATTATTAAGATAATTAAAATTTTAAAAAGTAAGTTATATAAAAACGTTTTAAAGGTTAAAGTTTTTTTAAATATTACCGTTTATTACCGAATTTTTATTATATATTATACTTTAAAAGTTAAATTTTTTACGAATTTATTCCAAAAAATAAACTTTTTATTTAAAACCTTAATTAAAATCTAGTAATAAAAACCTTAAAAAAAGGTTTACAATAATCCCGATTTTAATTACTTTAAACTATAATTCCGATATAAAAAAATTATTATAAAAACCGACGTAAATAAAATCGGTTATAAAGATATTTTTAGTTAATTAATTAATAAAATCGAATACCTTACGCGTTATAAAAATGGTACTTAAAAAACGTTAAATTATAATATTAATAAATTAAAATATTAAATTATACTTAAAATTTTAAAAAAGTTCCGGAATTATATTTATAACGGCCGATTTTTATTAAAAATTAACGTTAAAATATTAATTAATTAAATTAATAATTCCTTAACTTTTTACTTAATATTATAATTATTCGTTAAATCGCTTAAATAAAAATATTTAATTTCGAAATTAAATATATCCCCGGTAATAAAAAATTTAACCGCAAAGAATTTATTCCGAAAGTTACCTGGAATTTTTAACGCGTTAAATAATTAATAAAAGGAAGAAATCGACGATTTTATTAATATTTAATTAAACGTTATTCGGTTTAATTTTATCTTAATTAAAATATTATTAATATTTCCTTAAATAAAATAAAATTCTTTTATTAAAAACTAATTTAAAAAGTTACAAAAATACGTAAAGTTTTTAACGATATTAAAAGTTTTTAATTACTTTCGTAAAATTTTAAAAAAGTAAAAAGAAATTTTAAAATAAAAACTTTAAAATATTTTATTTAGGACGGAATTTTTTAACGTAAAATAAATAAATGGTACGGTAATCGTAAAATTATTAATTCTGAAAAAAACGTTTAATTATAATTAGGTAATATTATAAAAATTATAACCATAAAGAGCGAAACTTAATTTATTACCGCATAATAACTTTATATTATTAATACGGAATATTTAGCTATATACGGAAAATAATACTTACGTATATTAAATATCAAAAAGTAACCGATCGGTATTTCGAAAAAATTTATAAATTTTCGTAACCTATTAATATAACTATTATTTAAGTAATCGATATATAATTTATACCTATTAATAACGGTTATAAAATTACGGTTAAAATAAAATATAAATTATCCGATTATTTAAAAATAAAAACTTTACGTTTAATTACGTTAATAATAATTAAAAAGTTTTTAAACGAATAAATCTTTTACCGGTACGGTATTTCGATTAAAATTAAAATTAATAAAAGCTCCGAAAATAAAAACGAATTAATTAAAATTTATAATATATTTAAACTTTAACGAAAAGTTAAAATTACGTACGTTATTTAATAATATAACCTAATTAAAAAAATATATCCCGATCGTTAAAGGTTTAATAAAAGTAATAAATAAAACTAATAAAAAATCTGCCAAATTTTTACCTAAAATAATTTTTGCCGATAATATTATCATCAAATATTACGGCTTTAACCCTTATAAATTAATATACGCACAAAAAACGTTTTTACCGATCGAAATAATTTTATTAATATGGTACATTATAAATTAAAATCTTAATATTCCAAAAAGAATTTAATTACGTAATAAATTCGGCTTTTAAAAAAACGTTAAAAACGTAATTAACGTTACTAAAATTATTATTAATTAACGTTATAAAGTTATTAAATTTATAAATTAAAAAACGTAAATAAAATAAAAAAAATTTTAAAAATAAACGACTTAATATTATTATATAATACGTTACGATATATAAATATATTTAAGGATATAAAGTTAAAATACTGTTAAATTAACCTATATTTAATTAATAATATTATTAATTAAAATGCTTATTATTTAAAGGAAATTAATAAAACGAAGTTATAAAGTAACTTTTTTATTAATAAATTAAAATAATTTATAAAAAATTTAAAAAAAATTTAAAAGCCGGTTAATTTGCAAAAAAATAATTAAACGAAACCGTTTATTAATTAACCTAATGATATAATATTAAATATTTTAACCGTTATAAATATCGAACTACTGGACGACTGGTAACTTAAAACCTTAAAACTTATAAGGATAAATATTAAAATATATATATTTAATAATCGATTTAAAAATTACGTAATTATAGACGACGAAAATATAACTAAAATAAATTAATCTAATAACGAAAAAAATTAACGAAATTAATTAAAAAAAACTAAAATATAAAAAAAAAATTTTTAAACTTTTTAAAATTATATTAACTATTACTATAAATAACGATTATTTTCCGTTACTTATAATTAATCTGCCAAATAATAAATATTTAATATTAAGGATCCGAAATATAACTTTTAACTTTTTTCCGGAATTATTATTTAATAAATTTTCGAATTATTAAATAAATATTATTACGAATATCTTTTTTAATTTATAAAAATTAAAAATAATTAAATTTAAATATTTTAAACCGATCGTTACGAAAAATATATTTATAACTTTTAATAAACCCGACATAATTATTATAAATTTTTTTTTAAAAACCCGAAATTAATTAATACCCGTAAAAAAAACCATATCATATTAATTAAAATTTTCCGATATCTTATATTACCGTTTATAAAATTTATAAAGTATAAAGTTAAAAACGTTAAATATTTAAATAAACAAATCGGTAACATATTAAAAATCCTTAATAAATAACGCCATAAATAAATTAATAAAACCGGTTCGAAAAATTTTAATAAAAATTAAATAAAACCGTTTATTTTTAATTTAAAAAAAACTTAATTATATCGGATTAAACGTTTACGGTAAGCCAAAAATTCTTGCCTTTAATTTATTAACGTATATATTAACCTTTAATTAAACCTTCGATAAAAAAAAAAAATATAATTCCAAGTATCTGGTAACGATTAATATAAGCCAAATAATAAAGGTAACAAAAATACGAACTTTATATTACTATAATTATTCCAAAATCTTATTACGTTCCGTTAATAATTAAAAATAATACGAAAGAAATACGATATTTTAATATTAATATAAGGCCCTGGAATATAATTAATAATACGGTTACCCGCCTAAATAATTAAAACCGTCGAAAAAGATTTTGCCGTAATATTACGAAATAAAAATATTTTAAAAAAAGTAAATATTACGGATATTAATTAATAATTACCGGATAATTATTCGATAATACCGAAAATTAAGTTCGGCTTAAAATTAGGATTTATTTTAATTATTTAACGTATTTTTTTAAGAAAGAAAAAAATAAAATTTAAAAAGTTACGGATTATTTATTACCAGAATATAAGGTAATATATAATACTAATTATATTTAATATTACGGAACCGGTATTAAAAAAAACGTTAGGTTATAAATAGGTTATTAACGGTACATAAAATTATTAAATTTACGGATATCGTTAAGGTTAATAAAAAATTTAAAGCGATAATTAATATTTAAAACTTAATTAATACGACGGAATATAGCCGAAAAAAATATTAAATTATTAAAAACCGCCAATAATATTTAACGTCGGACAAAAATAAAATCCAAATTTTGCATATTTTAAATAACTTTTTAACCGATCGGCATAAAATTATTAAAAACTGAAAAAAAATTATTAAAATTAAAATATAATTTTAAACCCGATTTTTTTAAAAAGTTTATTAATTTATCCGGGTTTATATTATTACGAAAACCTTAAGGATTACGTAATTTTAACGGTTAACAAAAACTTATAATTATATTAATTAACAAAATAAGGATAATTAAAAATATATTTAAGTATATAAAAAGTTTAAAAATTAATATAATCTAAAAAAAAGTTAATATAATTATAGAAAAAAAAAGGTTATAAAAAAAGTACGGATATAAAAATCGAAAAATATACAATTAATCAAAAAAACGTTATAATAATTATTTCTTTCCTTTTTTTTAATATCGGATAAAATTTTCAGGAATTTTTTCGGCGTATAAGGTTTTTAAACAAAAAATTAATATATTAACTTTAAAAATATTTAATTAATTATTCGTATAATACGTTATTACTTTTTAACGTACTTTTACTTTTATATAACTTTTAACCTTAATACCAAAATTACTTATACTTAAATATTTTAATATATATATATATATATATTTACATATTATAAATCATTTTTTACCTACTATTAATACCCTCAAACTATTAAATATTATCCCCATTTTACTAATACCTTTTAATTAATCTACAAGTTATTATTATATTATTATCCAAAAAGCATACCGTATATAATAATAGAAAAAACTTTAAAAAATTAAATACTTCGAATTATAAAAAACTTACCAAATTAACTAATATACCTATATAAAAAAAATTAATATAATACGTTTATTTCGAAAAATATATAATAATAATATTACTTTTTATCTTATTAAATTAGGTACTTTTAAATACCGTTTTAATCGAATTATTCTTATTATTCCTTACGATAAATATAATCGACGTTTATAAAAAAAATATCTTACCTTTACTTTAAAAAATAAAAAATTAAAATAATATAATAACCGTATTATTATAACGTACCCTTATAATTATAATAAATAACACTTTTTTTCGCTTTAAACATTTTACTACTTTAACTTAAATAATCGCTTATAAAATACCGAAAATACATAATTATTATTCCAAAAACCGGATAAATAATTAATAATAATAAAACTAAATTAATCCTTAATTAATTCAAAAAATAAATTTAATCGAAAAATCTAAAATATATTTGGACCATTACCCATATAAAATTACGTACCGACGATACCCCCATAAATCATTAAATCGGAATATTACATATCCGATTAAAACGTTTACTTTTAATATTTAATACTTACCTAAATCTTAAACGTTTTCGACAGTTACTTCGATTATATCGAAAAGCATAAAATAAATTTAATTTCGATAACCTTTCCTTTACCCGTATTACGATTATTATAATATTTACCTAAATTTATTTTTATATTTATAACTTATAAATTAATTATATACTTTATATTACTACTTATAATTTTACGTAATAAGGAAATTATTTAATAATTAAAGTAATTAAATAAAGCAAAAACTAAATAAAAATCGAAATAATCGATATAATTAAAAAATATCTTAATTTAAAACTAACAAAATTTAACGTTAAAAAAAACGTAAGAAATTAATCCAAAAAACCTCCATCCTTATTAACCGAAATTTAAAATAATAAATCCGATACCGATTAATTCCTAAAAAAACTTTTTATTATCGAACTTTAATTTATACGATTTTAACCTATTAATAATATTAAAAAGCTATCCCGTAAAATACGCAAAATACTTAAACCTTTATTAATTTTTTTAATTAATTAACCTTAATAACAAATTATAAAATTTATTAATATAACTATACCCTTTTTCTTATTTATTCCGACCAAACCTTCGGCTTCTAAAATTACTTAACCTAATCCGATACTTAAAAAGTTAACTTTTAATACAAAATATATAATTCGACCGGCCTTAAGTAATTAACGCACAAAAACTATAATTCGTAATTAATATATCATACCATACAAATAAGTAAAAAATACCTTCGAAAATACGGAACGGAAACCCGAATTTTACTTACTTTAAGAATAGCTAAGTTAATTTAAATATAAAGTATTAATGGTTAAGGAATTATCGAAAAATAAGGTTTAAAAAAAGCAGAAAAAAATTAAATAACGAAAAAATTTAACAAAACGTAAAAAACGAAATTTTAGGTTAAAAATATTAAAAAACAAATTACGTAAACGTTAAATTAATTAATCGGTTAGGTCTATATATTTTTAGCTTATTTAAAACGTCCGGAATTATTACGTTAAATTTTTATTTATTTCTTAAAATAAATCGAAAACCATTTTATCTTAAAAAAAAGATTTAAAATAATATAGGATATAAAGCTAAAAAGGTAACTCCATTAATCAATTAATCAGTACCACTTATATATTTCTAGAAGCTCTTTTCGCCGGGCGCAACCCCGGGAAACACTTACCACTTAAACATTTATCATTCATCAGACAAACTGGTTTTAATACCAGATCAATTACATTAGCTTCAATTTCCTCCAGAACCCTGGGCTTATTCGTAACACTCTCTTTAATTTTGTATTGATCAGAACTGACTCTGTCCCGCCCCATTTCAGTAATTAACCCCGGAACGGTATAATAATAAGATATCTTTTAATTTCTTATTAAAAAAGTTCCAAAACGTTTTTAATTTAAACGAAAACTTTTCGTTTACCGAAATTCTTTTTTCGGTATTAACGCCTTATTAATATCGGCAAATTTTATTAAAAACAGTTAAATTTTTAACCGGGTTCTTTTTATTTTTTTTATCCGTCATAATTCCGCTTTAAATAAGGTTATTAAAATTATTTTTATTTCGCAAATTACTTTTACGTAATTTTCGGAATTTTCGTATCTTTTTTTATAAACCTTTATATAACTTATTATTTTTAGCATTAAAAAGTATTTTTTTTATTACGTAAACGACGTTATAACGCTTTATTTAAAATTTCTTTAATATTAAAGGATAATTTAAGTTATCGATAATACATATAAAGGTTTTAATTTTAAACCCATCGACGTTTATTTTTATATACGTTATTTCCTTAATTTTTTTAAATAAAACCGGCTTTTTTCGGAATTTTTTTTAATTTACATAATTTAATTAAAATACGCAATAATTTTAAATATTTTACGAATTTTTTACATATTATTATAAAATATTTATATTCATAATTAATAAATATTTTTATAAACTTTTTTTATTAATATAAATATCGATAATAAATAAAATATCGTTCATATTTTATTTTACGAACTTTATTTCCGTTTAGGTTATTTTTCGTTTCCGAACGTAACGATATTTGAAAATTATTTTTTTCCTTTTCCATCTTTCGATTCGGATTTTTCCAAATTAGACGTTTTTAAGAAACTAATTCCGTTTTATAATTTTTTCGTTAATAAATAAAAGTAATAATTTATTTTATAATTCGAACGGTTATAACGTAAGCATAATTTTTTCATTTTACGGATATCCTTTTTTTTTAAAAAACCTATCGTACGTATTATTTAAATACAAAAAACGTACTTCGGGTTCCTTATCCCTATCGTTCCGTAACCGAAACCTTTATTATATTTATATTACCGTCCGGGTCGGGTAAAGGTCCGTTATTATCGGTATAAACGGTTATAAAGTTACTAAATTTTTTTTTAATAATATTTCGAAACGTTTTATAATTTTTATAACCTTATTTACTTAAACGTTATAATTATTAAGTAAGTTTATAAAAATTAATATTTAAATAAATTTTTTTAAAGCTTTTTTTAAAAACGTAAGTTTCGTATTTATAAGTTACGTAATATTTTTACGTTAATTAAAATTTTTTTAAATATAAAATAAAAAGATAAAAATTTTACGTTATCCGTTTACCTTAAACTTTTAAACCGATCGGCAATTTTTTTCTTCCGGTAACGATCGTTATATTATTTATAAAATATTTTAAAAAATGCCGAAAAATTATAATTACCATTTAAGCATCCGGTAATATAATATATAATAACCATACGTTATAAATTACTTTTTAACTTTTCGTATATAACGTAAAATTATTTCCGAATTTTCTTTACGAAAATTATATTTATTTTTAATTTATAACTTATAAAAACGTATTAACCGGAAAGCTTTATCTTAATTCCGTCGAATTTTTCCAGCTAAAATAATAACTTTCGTTTGGTTCTGAACGTCGATTTAAACGTTTAAATTATTTCGGTAATAAAAATCGGCTAAGTTTACGATAAATTAATTAAAAAATAAAAACTTTTTTCGCAAAAATTACTTTTTAAATTTATAATCGATCGAAAATCTTTTATTAAGCAATTATTCCGTTCTTAAATGATTCGGTTACGTTTGTTAATTTCTTATTAATAATATATTACTATTCGAATTAAACGTTTATATGTTACTTTATAGCAGATAACGAAAAAGTTAAGGATTTTATTATCGTATTTAATAACCCTTATATCTCCTAACTTATAAAAACCCCTTATTAAACCCCGAAAGGAAAATTCGAAAATCTTTTTATCTAATTCCGAACGTTTCCTAATTTATTAATAATACGTTAAAAAATATATAAAAGGTTTAACTTATACGATTTATATCGAATAACGTAAAAAGATTTTATTTTTTAACTAAAAGAAAAGGAAAATTAAAAATCTAAGTTATATATGAAAATATATAACGTTACGTTCGCGCTACGCGTTCCTAGCGGCTTAGCACCGGCGGAAGTTCGGTACCCTAATAGGGGCTCAACGCAGCCCCATTACATAAGTTTACGAAACGGATATAATTTAATTCGTATTAAATTAAGAAATAAATAAAAAATAATTTTTAAGATTAAATATAAATTATACTAATATTTAATAATATTTTTTAAACTTATTAATATATCCGTAACATTTTAAAAAATGGTTAATTACGTATTACGTAAATATTTCGATATATTTATTCTTTATTACTTCGATAATATTTTTATTTGCTTAAATTTGGAAAAAAATATAAAAAATACGTTTATTAAGTTTTTCGAAACTTATAAAACGTTAATCTTTTAATTAACGCCGAAAAAAGTGAATTTTATAAGTAAAAAATACCGTACCTAAAATACGTAATTACCCCCGGACATATTAAAATGGACCTTAAAAATAATAATAGTTTAAAAATAAAAAATATTTTTATAATTACTGAAATTTAAGTTTTCCTGAAATTTGCTAACTATTACCGGAAATTTATTCGTAGCCTTAATAAAATTACGATATTTTTATTTAACGTAATTAAAAAGAAAATTAAGTTTTAATAAACAACCGAAATAAAAAAAGATTTTTAAAAAATTAAAAATATAATTACTAACGAATGAATATAAATTATATACGACCTAAATCGTTCCGTAAAGCAAAAAATTAATATTTCGGATTATACGTTAGGCGTAATAATTAAATATAAAAATAATTAAGGCAACTTATATTTTATTATATTTTATTTTTATAAATTAAAGAAAACCGAACTAAATTATATTATCCTAAATAAAAAAGAATTAATTATCGTTAACGATTTTAAAAAATTTAGATATTACCTTAAAGGAAACTTATATTAAGTTAAGATATATAAACCATAAAAATCTTACCCGGTTTATTACCAGCTGAAAATTAATAAGATAGTAACTTTATTACGTAAAATACCTTTCGGAATTTAATTTCGTTATTATTTACAGAAATAGGTTAAAAAATAGCAAAGTAAATACTTTTAATAAACGACCAAAATTAAAAAAGAAATTCTTAGGGTTTTATATTAAGTATTTAACCTAATAAAAGAAAAATATATAAAATTACGATAAATCGTAATAAGTAAAAGAATAATACCCGATTTATACTAAAAATTTTAATAATATAATAATTAGTTACTAAAAAAACCCCCCGATAAAATTTAAATATTAAAAAATATTAAAAAGAAATTAATACGCGAAATATATAAATATTAGGTACATAAATACCTTGGAATTTATAAAACTTTAAAACGGTTATAACGTATATATTATTTCCTTAAAATAAAAATAATAATAAAAAAAGTTTTACGAAAATGTAATTTATATAACAAAATTAAGCCATAACGTTATAAACCATACGGAAAATTATAATTATTACCAGTCGTAAAATAATTATAAAATTTAATTACTTTTAATTTTATTATTAAATTATTATTATCAAAAGACCTAATAACGGGCATGTATTACGATAACATTTTTATAATCGTAAATTAACTTACAAAATTTTATTATTTTTTACCATTTAACGAAAATATAAATACAAAATAATTAACGTACGTTTTTTTTAAATATCTTATTAATATATACGGATTTTCGATAAAAATAATATTTAATAAGAATATTATATTTGTTTCAAAATTCTGGTAAATTTTATAACATAATTAGGCTTAAGCCATAAACTTTTAAAGGCTTTTAAATTATGAACGGATCATTAAATAAAAGAATTATTTAAATACTTAAAACTTACTTATGGTATTATATTCATTATAAATAAAATTATTAGGTCGAAAGATTATTAATAATTTAATTAATTTATAATATACATTACCATAAAAATATTAAAATAATATTAATTAACGTTAATTTTAATTTTATCTTAAAGATTTAACGAAATTTATAAAAAAACAGGATTAATTAATGTGACGGCGGCTACCAGGATCAAACCGTAAGGCTGGCAACTGTTATATAGAGCTGACAGCTGCCATATAAACTAGCCACCTGCCACATAGAAAGTGGGGATATTTATAAATCTTTACGTATTTTGCGGCTTTAGGTCTTTTCCTTTTTTTTAGCTTACAATTTTCATTTATAGCGCTAATAAATTAGCTATTAAGTTATATTAATGCTAGCCGTAATATTATTTTAGGCTTATTTTTTTTTTTGCTAACTTAGCGATTAATAAATAAGGTATTATATTTTTTTTACGTCGATACGTAACGACAAAAAATAATACGTTTTAAACTAAAACCTAAACCGACTAATATTAAAACTAAATATTTGTTAGAAAAGATTACTTATTAGTTAGTCGAGGTTTAAAGCGACTTAAATTAATTAAAGGTAAAATCGAAAATATAAAAAACGAAATACCTTTTTAAAACTTAAAATAAAGTATAGAAAACGACGAATACCTTAAAAAAACGGCAGAAAATAACGTACCAAAAAACGAAACCGAATTTCTAAAAATAAAAAGTTTTCTAAGCCAAAATTAAAATTACAACTATTTAAAACCCGATTCCGATAAATAACTAATCGACGAAATAGCTAACGATAATTAGGACGTTTAAAAAAAACTTTAAAAATTCCGTAACGAAGTTATTTCTTTTTAGGCCGGATAAAGTTATTATTTCCTTATTTTTTCAGATAACGTTAACTACATTTGCCGGAAAAATATAATTAATAACGGTTTCGATAATATTAATACGTTTCGTTCTACTAATATAATAATATAACCCGTTTTTTTTAAGTTCGTAAAAAATAATAACGTAAATTTTAACTAAAACTGAAAAAAAAAAAAACCTTACGTTAACGATCTAATTAGATTTAACGGCGATAAAATTAAATTTAACGTTTAAGTTCGTAAGGTTATAAATAAATTCGAAATAAATAAACTGACCTTTCGGAACGAAAAAACTTACATAATATATTTAATAAACCTTTTTAAAAAAAGAGGCCGAATAAATAATTAAGATTCGTTATCGATTAATTATACGACCTTTTTCTTACGTAACCGAAATAATTTAGGTACTAAAATTATCGTATTATAATTCGAACCCGGTTTTCGTTACCAGAAAAATCTTTTATATTTTTATTTTTAAATCCGGCAAAAGATTAAAATATTTATGATTTTATTTTTAAATTTAACGTTTTCGTTTAAAAAGCCAAAATTATGAAGATAAATAAAAATAAATTTTATAGGAATAAGTTTTTTTAAATTTCGATTCGTATTTTTTTAAAGATAACCATAATTCGGACGTTATTTATAAAAGATTTTATAACCGTATCGTTATAACCGTTTATAATAACCAGCTTATTTATAAAAAACGTTAGCAAAAATATAAACCTTAATTATACGATTTTAATAATAATAAACCGAAAGATAAAAATAAAAAACCCCGTTTAAATAATAATCCTGGCAAATCGAAAACTTCGGACAGCACCGGCAAACTTTTATCAGAAATCAAAAAAAAGGTCTATTAGGAAGCCGGCACGTATTTAATTATAACAAAACGGGACATAAAGCTAACGACTGCCCTAATAAGAAAAAGGTCGTTACGGTAAAAATAATAAAAAATTCGTCCAGTTCCAATAAATCCGAAAAAAAAATTAAAACCGGTGGAAAACTTTACGATAATTTTGCTTATATTAATAATAACGGAAATAAATAATCTTAAAAAATATAAAGTTTTTATTAAAATTATATAAATCTAAATAAATAAAATTAATTTACGTATTATTACTTTTTATAATACCGGAATTCTCCTATGAGGAGACGTGACCGTGTAGACAATTGGATAAAATGATAGATTGCTACCTCAATTCCCGTGCTTCACTAAAACCCATGCCTCTCGCAGGTAAGTTCCTCCGACATTAGAGAAATTGTTGCAATCCCAACCGCTTCATCAGAGTCGAAGCTTATCGGCAACCACGCATCAGTCTGCTTCAGAGTAAGGTTCTGCGTCAGAGTGAGGTTCTATGGGACTGAGGTATACAATCTATCTTAACCGTAAAGACCCTTAATTAGTTATCGTGTTCGAAGATACTGGGTATAGTATTTATCGTATGGATTATATGTGTAATAATTTTCTGTGTATTTGGTTCAGCCTGGAAAATAAGGCTTGAACTTATATCAACCTTGCATTCGATCGGCCGATATTTGTTTTTAAATTTTTAATTTACCGGATATCCGTTTAATATTTTTTTTCTTAAAGAAAAGTAATAAATAAATTATTAAAAATAAATTTTATCGAATTATATATACGAAAGAATACTGCCTTAATTTTATTTATTTTAAAACTTTATTCGTTAAAATACCGGTTTTATATTAATTACCATTAAAAAAAGATATTTAAAAAATTATTTTATTTTAACCTTTTTATTTAACAGTATTATGTTTTATTATCGAAAAATTAAACGTTTTATTAAAATTAATAATATTTAAACGTTTTATAAACTTTATATCGTTATTAAATCGGAATATTAAATAATATTTAAAATTAATTAAAACCCGTTTTAATAAAAAGTATTTTTATTTAAACTTAAAATAAACTTTATTTAATAATAATCGTTTATTAATATTTAATTGCATAAAATTTTCGATTATTACGTAAATATTTACGTTAATATCGTATTAATTTATTCCGGCCTTAAAAAGAAATATTAAAATATTATAAAAAGTTATTTACCGGTTATATAAGGCCAGTTTTTAAGGAAATATTAAAGAATTCCGGTTTAACGTTAAAGAAATAAATTATTTCGGTATTATTATAAAAATAAACGTAAATATTTTTATTAATTTAATTAAAATTAAGGTAATTTAAAGTAAAAATTCGAAAACTTTAATAACCGTATCGTAATCCGTTTATTTATAAAATTTTATAATTACGTACGAATATTTTATTATTATAAAAACGGTATAATCGAATTATTAAACCGTTTATTAAAAAAAAATTTCGTAATAAGATCTGAATAAAAATAAACTTTCGAAAAAATAAACCGGTTCGTTTACGAAGTTTTTATTTTTAATTTTTTTCGACCTAATTAACAGATTAAAATAAAAATAAACGTATTCCGTAACGTAATTAAAGATATTATTTAGTAATAATAAAAAGATAAAGAATAAAAATCCGTAAAATATTTTTTAAAAATTATAATTGTAACAAAAAAGATATATTTTATTTAAAATCCAAAATTATTTATTATAATTTAAATTTTTAAATATTATTACCTTAAACTTTAAAGACAAATTTTTTTTTATTAAAACCGATTATTAAACCTTATTTTACTTTATAAATAAACGCGTTTTTTTACGCGTTAAATCCGATAAATCTTTTTTTTTAAATTTTAGTATTATTGTTTAATATTAATTTAATAAAAAAAATGTTACCGCGGATATTTTATTACGAAAAATAATCGATTTATTTAACGTTAAAGTCCGAAAAAAAAAAGAAAAAAAATTAAACCTTAATTCCGTTAAAATAATTAAATTTTTATTATTATTATTAACGAAATACCGATTAAGGTACGAACCGAGAATATTCTGTAAGGTACTGATTTGGTCGATTTTATTTATCGCAAAAATAAAACGTAAAATTTAAATATAAAAATTATTAACGGTTATATTTTTTTCCGTACCGTATTTATTTACGAAATTTACGTATTTAAAATATTTATATATTTTGGCCAGAATAAAATAATTAAAATATTAATACGGAAATATATTTGGCCCCGGTTTAAATAAAATATTCGATAATATATCCGGAATTATTACGATTACCGTCGGAATAAAACGTTTCGAAATAAAATTCCGGAACTTTTTTATCCTTTTTTTATTCTGAATAATATTTAGGATTATGTTATTATCGACGGAAAAAATATACCGAAAAATTATTACAGTTATAATTATATATAAATATTTATTAATAAATTTAATAAAATTATAATAATTTTATTAAATAAAGAAATTAATAATACCGAAATTTTAATTAATTAATATTATATATTTTTATATTATTTCTTTAAAATATCCATTATTTAAATTAACGATAACGTAAAATAATTTTTTTAATTCTTACTTAAATTAAACGAATTTATCGATATAAAACATTATTACGGAAACGGTTTATATTTATAAATTTAAAAAACCGTGAAAATTTACGAATTAAAAATTAAATTAATGTTTACGTTTTTATATCGATAAATATTAAAATAATTAAAACGTATATATACCGGTATTAAATTTTGCGCATAATTTATTATAATATTCGTTAATTAATATAATTTCGTTAAAAATTATATTAAATAAAAATATCCGGAATTTATTTTTATTAAATTTAAATTAACCGTAAAGACCATTAATCAGTCATCGTGTTCGAAGATACTGGGTATAGTATCTATCGTGTGGATTATATGTGTAATGATTTTCTGTGTATTTGGCTCAGGCTGGAAAATAAGGCTTGAACCTATATCAACCTTGCATAAATATTAATTATTTATTTAAATTTAAAATAAATAAAACTTTTTAAGGTTTTAAAAAAAAAGTAAATATAATTTCGTTTTTAATTTATTACCGAATTATAAAATAATTAACTTATTTTATGCCGATCAGTTACGTAAAGTTAACGATAATCCATTATTTTAATAAATTTAAATATTAATATTGTTTAAAAAAATTAACGGTAAATTAAAATTCGAAATAAAATAAATTAAATAATTAAAAATTAACGGTCGTTATAAAAAGTTATAATATTAGGCCAAATAAAAAGGTTATTATTTTAATAAAATATAATATTCCGTAATTAATGGTAATAATATTCCGATTATAATAAAACGGGTTTATACGAAATATTTTAAAATATTTAAATTACCGGTTTATTTATAAAAATAAATATACGTAACGGTTATTAATAAACTTAATAAAAATTATCCCGATAATAATAAAGCCGCAAAAATAACAACCGGATTAATAAGGAAAAAAAAGGTCCTTATAATTAACAAAAATTTGCATATTTTCTTTAATCGTATATAAATTTTTAGAAGGGGGTAATATAATGGCGGCTACCAGGATCAAACCGTAAGGCTGGCAACCGTTACATAAAGCTAACAGCTGTTACATAAATTAGCCACCTGCCACATAGAAAGTGGGGATATTTGTAAGTCTTTACGCACTTTACGGCTCTGCGTTTTTTTTCCTTCTTTTTTTCAGCTTAAAATCTTCGTTTATAGCGCCAATAAACTAGCTATCAGGCTATATTAATGCTGGCCGTAATGCTGGCCGTAGCAATTAACATTAAAATAATCCTTATTTTAAAATAACTTAAATAATTATATACAAAAAAAACGGATTTCGAATTCGTACATACTTAAATACAAAAATATTATAACCCCAAAAGAAATTAAAAGAATTAATTTTCCAAAAAAAGAATTAATTTACCTACTTCCTAAAATATTTAAACTAAACGATTTAACGAGATATTTAATTTTAAATATATTAAATCATATAAGGTTACAAAAAATAATTCGAAAAATAATTGCCCATTAAAGTTATCCTTTAAAGTTAAATTTTACCCCGTTTTTTATAATTTTTTATTAAAATTAATAACGGACATAATTTAAGTTGATACGGGACGGAAAAAGAAAGTAATAAAAAACATATTAATTTAAAAGGTCGAAAAAGTTTTTAATACCAAAAAAAACGGTAAAAGATAATATTGAATTATATAAAAGAATTGCTTAAAATTAAAAAATATATAAAAACTTATAAAAAACCTTACGGAAATTTAATACCTATTAAAAAACTTTTATTAAAAATAGTGAAAATATTAAAATTAAAAAAAGTTTAATTTACGTTATTTAAATCGGACTAATTAACCGCATTCGTAATGCGAAAAAACGAAACTATTTCGGCCTTTAACTTACGTTATTCTTTTTCCAAACGATTTATTTTTTTCCATCGCTTCCGTACCCTAAATCTTACGACAAAATATTTCGATACTACGACGGTATAAAAAATTTTTTTAATTACGTAACCGGACGAAACGTCCAAAAAATTCCGTAAACTGTTATTAAATTCGGAATAATTCCTTTGTAACTAAACGTTTAACGAACTTTAAACGGTTTTTTTTATTTAGTAATTTTTAATATTTAATTTCCAAAAGGTTAAAAAGGTTATAAAAACTAATATATTCGGTATAACGAATATATTTTCTAAAATTAAAATAAGTTTTACAAATTTTACGCTTAACCTTATAACGAAAGTAAAAAACGTTATTCGATATAACAAAACCAAAACGGCCAATTCGTTTCGAAAAAAAAACGTTTTAACGTTAATAAAATTTTTATTTTTTAATATAATTAAATATAATATTAACAGAAAAATGTTAATAAAAAAGATTACTTGCCAAATAACGCGATAAATAATTAATCTTTAAAAGTAAATATCCTAAAAGAAAAAAATCGTATTATAGCCCGATAAATTTAATAAAGCCAAACGCAATCGGAAAACTAAAAAGGTAAAATTAAGTAAGTTCCTAGTTACGTAACCTATTCGATAAGTTCGATTATAACGATTAATCCTTAAATATTAAACCGGTTAAGTTAATATAAACGTTAGATAAGCTTAAGGCGGTTCGATAAGTAAAAGGTCGTCGAGCTGGTCGAATACGTCGAGCTAAAAATAGCATATATACGTTCGTTATTCTTTTATAATTTAAATAATACCAGCTTATAATATAACTTAAATATCTGAATTACCTTTAACATTTATTATTACCAGACGTAATTATACCTTTAGTTTATTATTTAAATTCACATAATATTACTACTAACATAAACCGTACGATTAGGGTTTAATAGTTGGTTAAGCCAGTTAACCGTTACAACAAGCTATTAAAAACTAGCTAATCTTAAATAAAATTATTATTATTAATTGAAATAAATACGTTAAAAAAAGTTTTACGGAAGCAGTTTTAAGGGTTTTTTAAAAAAATTTAAAAAAGACGTTATATTATGTTATAAAAAACTTACTTATTTAGATTTTAGGGCCTTTAAAAAAGCGATATAAGTAGTTAGTAAAACGAAAATTTAATTACCGTCGAAAATCGATTATTAGGATTATGTTATTACGAAGGTTCGAAAAAAAGTTTTACGGAAATTATAAATTAGAAAATAAAAGCTTTTTATTACGATATATTTTAATTTTTTCGAATTAAGTAGTACCTTTAATAAGAATATAAAAGTACTAATCGTAAATTTACCTTATTATCGAAATTAAGATTAGTTATATTATAAAATATAAAAAGTACGCGTTTGCTGTTTTAATAAACGTAATATTTTTCCTTAAAAGATAATAATATATTAAAATTAAAACGATCGTATTTTAAAAAAAATTTCGAAAGAAAATTCCGAAAATAGTTTTTAAATATAAAAATTTCGTATAAAATTTCATTACCTTATATTAAAAAGCCCGTAAACGTTTAAAAACGTACTGGGGGCGTAATTATTATAAAAGTTTATTATTTCATATTAATAATAATCCTTTTTTTAACTTATAACCTAAAGTTATTAAAATAGTTATATATATTACTAACCGTATATTTATTAAATCTTTAGGTTAGAAAATATTTATTTAAGTTTTTAAGGAATAAATAGTTAAAAAGAATAAAATATTTATTTCCGAAAAAGGTCTAAAAACGAACGTTACAAATATTATCTTATTCGGATTAAAAGTTTATATATTTACGGAAGCTGTCCGTTAAGAAGTAAAATACTTAAAAAGATAGACCTTAAGGTATATATCGGTTATTTCGTTAGATATGTTGCTAGTACCGTATATCGGGTATGGATTTTTTCATAATAACGTATTATAATCGTTTATAACGTTATTTTTAACGAAACGAAAATTTTTTATAATAATTAACCGTAAAAATTATCGTTCGAAATTATAAAATTAAACGATTAAATTAATAACGTCTTTATTTTATTTAAAGTAATAATTTTTTAAAAACCTTAAAAGTTATATTTAATAAGAACTTTTTAAATATAAATATTATTAAAAGGGTAAATAATATAATAACGTAAGGTTCGTTTTTAAAAAACGAAAAATTTATATATAATATTATTATAATAATTACGGATAATTTTATTTAAAAAGTTTTATAAAAAGTTAAAGGGATAAACGAAAACCGTAATTCGGAAACAGATTTTTTAATTCGATTATTAATAATAATTCCGAAAACGACCCTGATTATTTCCTAAAAAAATTAAGTAATTCGAAAAGCGAAAGTTTTTTGTAAAAATTATTAATATTAAAAGTTATTTTAAATTTCGAAAATTTAAGTTATTAATAATATTATACGCCGTTACCGGAAGAGATTTAAAACTTATCGTTAACTTTTTTCCGATTATAATAATATCGTACCGAATTAAATTTTTTAAATCCTTTAACGATTATTAAATTTAAGATTAAAAATAAAAAAAATAAAAAAGTTATTTCGGTTAATATATATTATAAATTAAGGATCGAAAAACCTAATTTATATATAATTACTTTTCATACCTTTTTTTCAGCAATAATTAAGCCGGAATATTTTATCGAAATAATTTTCTGTTAATATGAATATTTACTTATAAATTTAATAACAATAAGATATTTTAAAATTTTAACGTTAAATTTACTATTTATAACGACTTTTAATTTTATGAAAAATTTAACGTTATTAATACGTTTTTATATAATTATATTGATAAATTAATATATTTATATTCTTTATAAAAATTCGTACGTCCGGGTTTTTATTTAAAATTTTTAAAGGTTTTATACGGATTAAGGCAATTGTTATTTTTATGGTAACGAAATTTATTTTTAAATTTAAAGGTTTTAGGTTTAAAATTAATTTTAGATAATTTATACGTAATAATTAACGAATAATTAACGTTAGTTTTTTACGTTAATAACATATTTATAATATATAAGGTTTAAAATATACTATACGGAAAAGAACCTTTTACGAAATTAACGTAACGTTTTTATATTATTAATTTTAAAAAGTTATAAAGGATTTTTAAAATACGTATTTTACGTAATTATAAATTTAAAAAGTTATAATTAATATAAAATATTTTTTTTAAAAATGATATATTTACGATTTAATTTTTCCGAAATTAAGAAACGTTATTTTAAAGTTTTTAAATAAAGGAAGTTAAAAAAATATATAAGTAAGACGTTTATAATTTCGTAAAAAAGAAATTCGAAAAAATTAATAACTTATTATATAAAACGGTTATTATTTACCTAAATATTACTAAAGTTATTTCGTATTTATTACGATATAATAATAATTCAAATTTTATTTATTATAACGCCTTTAATAAAACCTTATTATATAATATAACAACAACGAAAAATTTAACGTACGATTGTTAATTTATTCGAATAACGTATTATTTATGGATAACCTTAATCGAGAAAATTTTTTAAATTTCGTTATATCATTTTCTGGAAAGTTTATCGTTTAAAAAGTTAATAAATAAAATATAATTATTCTTTTAAATCCGGAAGTGAAATTATTAGTTTTTTTTTAATTTATATAAAAGTCTTTTTTATATAAAAGTTCGTTAAAGTTATAAATTTAAAATTAAATAAAGAGTTAGTTATTTAAATAATAAATAAGTAAATAATACGTTTAACTATTATATTAAAATACGTTAATATTTATAATTATTAATTCCGGAAAATATTCGTTATAAAAAAATTAAATATTAAATAAATATTTATTAACGTTATAATTACGGATAACTTTATTCAGTTATTTAAATTTTAAAAATTATAAAAGTTTAAAAAAAGTTTTATTATAATAATATTATTATTTTATAATAATAAAAAATGACTATTTTTATTTCCTAAATTAAATTTTTTTTATCGAAATTTAAATTATTTTAAATATCTGGTTAATAAGTTAAATTTTTAATAAAAATTTTATAGTTTAATAAGATAATATTAAGTTATAATATTTAAAAACGTAAGTTTAAATTCCGTTAAAAATTTTTTTTACTTCCGGTTTTATTACAAACTAAAAAGCACGTAAATTTTTAATCGATTTTTTATTTTTTAATTAACTATTATTATTTTTCCTTTTTAAGGAATATTTAAATTCGTAAAAGTTTTAATTATTAGTTCCTAATAGCTGGGGGAGTATATCAGACCCTACTAAAGTTTAGACCGGTTAGCAACGCCGTGGCTTAGTTAGCTTTATAATTAATGGATGCGTTATTGGATACGTTATTCGAAGTCCCGGTATTGCTTTCTCTTAATTATAGCTGTTTTATGTGTATTTAAGGAGGCTTCATAACCTTCCCTTCTAGACAGGATCTCTTCGGAGGTCAACCTGATAATATATTCTTCTTCAGCCATATATGCTTCAGTGTGTGATGTCAGGGTCTCATATTTAAGCAGCGTGCCATCGCACGTACGATTGGTCTGTGTTGCTAGCTCAATTACTTCAGCAAACAAAGAAGAAAATAGTCCTCCAATTCTTCCTAATAACACCCCTCGCAACCTACAGGACCTGAGAGTACGAGTTGAAGTGCCAGAGATCAATTAAGAGCATCCCAGCGACATTCCTGATTGTGTGGTGTGCACTTTCCACAATAACCTTCCTTCCCTCCCGCTACTAGCATCCTCCTTCCCACCTAAGGTATTCAACGCCGGCTTCTGTTATTACAGTTGACGATTTTTTTGCAGTTATGGGTAATGAAGAAATCTTGTTGCCCAAGGGTACTTGCTATAGAAGCAGAGATACGGAAGCTGACGGCGAGTTCATGCCCTGCGGCAAAGCCGGTTATTTCAATTCGCATTTTGCATGCTGCAGCTCCGGCGACCGGTGTCTCTCAAGTAACGCTTGTTACAATTTTAAACGTAAGCACCATATTAAGGGGGAGAAAAGCTCGGTCTAGTAGAACATGCTCACCAAGACTTCGTAGGAGATATCACCTACATTGCTGGCTGCACGGACCCCGCTTATAGTCATCCTTCCTGCCCCCGGAAACTTAACTACGCACCCCAGGAATGGGTTATGCTCTGGCGCTGCGGGAATAGTAACAACTGGTCCGGTTGCAAAGGCCCTGATTTTAAGTCGCCAAAGGACGAGCCTACCCCGTGTGACTGCCTCGACAATAATCAGATATTGCTCATGGGCAGCCTGAGCACCATCGCTGTCTTCCGACGGCTCCGGGCGAAACTATCGCCAATCTCCCAGGCCAGACCCCGACTATGCAAAACGCCTTCTCGTTATTTCCAACGGCTACTTCGACCCCTACATCGTCCGCGACTCCTGGCACGGAGTTGTCCCTTGGCACCAAGGCAGGCTTTGGCGCTGGAGCCGTGGTGGGAGCTCTACTGATCGGTGGCATCATATACCTAACTCTTCTCCTGCGAAAGCGGAAGAAGAAAGGCGGAAGACAGCAGGACAACGCCGTGCAGCCTCCCGCTCTTCCCCAAACCACCGAGCGGAGCACGCCGGCCTACGCACCGCTTTCCACTAGCCCATCGCTGACGGGATTTAAGTCCGAACTGGCCGCCGACGAATTCCCGCGCGTACCGTCGAACATCATATTGAGTTCCGACTCATCCTGGACGCAGCCACAACACGACTCCCAGCAACGACATCAGGCGTATAATCCGCGCATCCACGGGGACTACAGCAATCAGCGGCAGTCGTTCGCCTCCGAGCCATTCAGCGCGCCAAGTGGATACGGCCAGGACGCGCCGGCCACCGTCTCGCCGCAGCAAGCGGGACTCCCGCCGCCATTTCCGCCCATCGCAGAGTTGCAGGGGTGGTAATATTACATGTTGCCGCGGCGTCGTCGTCCTACGAGACACCGGTTGTAGGCATGAGAAACCTGTAGACCCTTTGGTGCCTTGCTCGGTGGGAATCTGTCATGAAGAAGGTTCGGAGGGTGGAGGGTTGTATCCGGGGCTTCCCCAGATGGAACATAATGCAATCTAGATCCACTGTGCCATAAGGTACTCTCCTGGTAGACAAAGACCCTTTCCTAGTATAATTGCAACTTGGGCCTTGCTGGTTCGTTACGGCGATTCGTACTTTGATTGGCTGAAAAGAGAGTGAAGTGGGAATAGTACTTGAGTAGTTTAATGAGCGAGCTAGAAGAGGCCTGAGCTCGCTTAGGTAAGTCTTCAAGAACACTCAAAAGCCCCATCATCTGTTTCCAGGGCCGAAGCCCACGCCCATACCTTCATGACATATTCACCAGTAACCCCAGCCAGGAATCCAACCCCCACGGCCCAGAGCTGGTCATGGAACCAAGCCATAAGCTCGCATTCTTAGCCCCTAAGCTTGTAGGTAGTCTGAGATTATGTGCTGCCTACGTCCGTCCGACAGTCATCTCGTCAACCCCGAATGTGCGCACAATGTCCCCGCCACACTAGCATCACTGATCTTGGATCGCACTAGTACCGGAGACAAATACGGTAAGAATAGTAGTACGAGACCCTGACATCACACACTAAAGCATTCGTGTCTGAAGAAGTAGATTTATCAGGTTCCTTGACCTCTAGAATGTCCTCGCTATTAAGCGGGAGTTGGCGATACTTCCTTAAATAGACAGGAAAATAATAGAAATTAAGGGATATGGCTACTGGAGGTGGGGGCTCCACCACCCATCCCTGGAAATGAGTATGTCTTATTGCTGCGAGAGAAATCCCTAGGGGCGGAAGTGTCTTATCGCTCGGCCTGAAGACCCCACCCCACCCTCTCTAGAGCTTGTGTAAATTGGCCGCCTGGGCCTTGTCCGTTACGGATGGATACGCTCTTTGAAGCAGTAGTGGCATGTTCATGCACAATTGTTTCCCTCTGGTGCGCTATTGACAGCACTAGATTGTGTATTGCTAGCTACTGCGCTGTAAATCTAGGCCGTTCGCCATCGCCTGCTGCTTACTTGTTAAGGCACCTGGCCGTTGTATTATTCAGGGGCAGGGCGGGCTCTTCTCAGCTCGTTTCATTCGCCATGTCCAGAGAGACCTGGGATTGGCGCCGACGGCTCCGAAGACGATCCAGTAGAAGGTTCATTAGACACGGGCGTGTTGTTAGACGAGGTAGTGCCGGCATCGAAGGAAAGGACGATAGCAGGCGAGCTGTGACCCTCCGCCAGATTAGGGACAGGGGCGGGTGAGGAGGTCGATCCACTATTTCGCGTATGGTTATGATGTGTTGGCTTAGGCACCTCAAGCGTATCGCTTCGTAGCCTTTGTCTCGACGCTCCGAAGACATCGGAAATCGAGGGATGGTTTTCGCGCCCGGACGAGTTTATATTGGTTGTCCCAGTGCTGCTTCGACGCCCTCTGTCTGGGACGGGCGAAGTGGAGCGACTTGACCCTGGCTTCTGCGATAATCCCGTCCGAGACTCCGAGCTACCTTCGCCACCGAACCCGGAGGACACGCTTCGAGCAAAGCTATCCGCCTGCGAGTGCTGGCGGCTCAGGTCAGGCGACGTGTTTTCTGCCTCCCTATTCTGCTTGTATTGCTCCCTGGCCCGTCGCAGGGTGGGGTTCCGGTAGTCTTCGCCCGGGACCTCCGGGAACCCAAGGGCTTCCCCATGCTTGAACTCAGAATCATCGAAGCGGTCAAGAGTTGGGGTCTCAAAATAGCTATTGATCTTTAGTAAAGCCCTGGCCACCTTGCGCCTGTAGCCCGCATCTGGTAAAACCCAGGTTTGCTGGCGCCGAAAGTCTGCATCTGGGCCGAACTGGCTGTTCATAGACATGTGGTCGCCTGAGTCGCCGTTTTGAGAGATGATAGATCGGGAACGCGTATAAGAAAAACGTGGACTGGCAATAGACGGAGACGGAGCTGTGATCAAGAGCCCCTGCGTTGCTCCCTCGGTTCTAGGATCCTGGAGGGTGTTCAAGTATGTTGCTAGGAGAACATACAGCGACCCCAGAGCTGCGAACACTGTACCAACTATAGGTCCCCATTGACCTTTGATAAAGACTTAGCAGGTCTAGCAACGTGGATGACGGCTACTAAAGGTGACTGAACACTTACCGATGCCAGTCATGGGCTCGGTTTGATAATTGACTGGGGAACTCCAGAAATTGAGTTCGCCGATTATCACGATGGCCAGGACTCCGGCACCGAACATAGGTACTTCGATGACACTCAAGAATCTCCTGATAACAGAGTTGACTCCTTTCATCCCCCCAATAGTGGCGCCATTGGTGCCTTCAATGTGCTTATCGTTAGCCTCTGTGGTGGACGTTTTCTTCCAGTTGATCTCCAGGATCTTGTTCCACATGGAGACCAGTGAAAGAACAGCCGGAATACAGCATGCCGCTGCCAACAGGACCCCCGTGCCAAAAGGCAGATAAAACGGGGAGGGGATGACATAGATGTCGCTCGTTGAGGCTCGCCGTAAGGGGGAGTAGGGACCTAGTTGCTCGGAGCAGATAAGGCCGCATGTGGTGTTATAAGAGAAATTTTTGGCGTTGGAAAATATGGGATTGTTGGACTCATCGTGAGTGCATTCGACAGGCGTGGTGCGGAAGAACTCGATGGTTAGGCACACCAAGCCTTTTGGAAACAATTGAGAATGAGCATGTGTTTTATTCGAACATAGAACGACTTACCAATGAAAAGAAGACTAGACCACAAGAAGATGAGGTTCCGTGCAGGGTCAAAGAAGTATGTCCGGGAGAACTGAACGGTCACCGGGGCAGCTAAGACGCCTATCGAGCACAGCTGGAAGGCACCATAGACATCCATGTCAACAGCACCTTGAGCATAAAGTAGTTAATTAGCTTGAACTGAAGTAGCAAGATGTTAGTGGTCTCACCATCGACATGCACAGCAGCGAGGACGATGCTGTGGACGGCGGCGATGGCCGGGAGAACCAGCGCAGCGGCCAGGCACGGGTCCCGGAGCCACTTTTGTTTCGGAGCAAAGACGCATGCTGTTACGAGGACATAGTATCTATATATATATAGGGCTTCTTAATATATGCGATCCATGTTGGATAGAGGTAAGTTCAAGCGTAAATAAAGGGTCCAGTGGGGGGAGCCTTGTGGGGGAGATCCCGGAGTGTGGGAGATTTGGGGATGTGTGGGTATTGGGGGAAGCGTACAGCACACGTGAGCCAAAGCCGTACTGGCCTGATACGGGCCAGGCGCACACAACCTGTAAAGAATTACCACTGCCAGTTGCGTTGTTCTCCGTCATCGGGGAAGACCGTTCTTCATTCAAAAACAGTGTTAACGGGGGCATGAGTACGATGGGCTGCCCAAATGAAACAATGGGTGTCTAAGTGGGGAAGAAAAATGGTAGACCCCCATCTTGGTTTAAACATGCTTTCTTATGCAGACCGACTCATGGCCACATCGTCTATGCAGTACAAGTGGAGAGAGTAAGCTGTCAGCCTCAGTTATCTGACTGGGTTTCACATCGATGCTGCTTTGGCACTCGGTCAGGCGTAAGGTCGGCTGGACAAGCACGTATACGAATAGGACATACCGATTGTTCGGGTACAGTATGCGATAGGTCAACCGAAGCCCCGGATCTAACTGCACCGCCCCGCTCGACCGAAGCCCGGGTCTGACTGCACCGCCCCGCTCAAAAGTGTTAGAATGTCAATCTCGAAAGCGCCCCATTTTGGAACATTCCAATGACTAACGCACATGTCACTAGATTCGTGAGAAACTTTATGTTCACGAGATGGCAGACTCGCAACATCTTAACGACGATGGTCTCGATAGAGATGCCAACCAGATTAATAACTGGCGCTCCATCGTAACCCTTATAGTATTCGTTATCACCAGTGAGTTGAAACCAGCAGCTCGAACATAAGCCAACTGACCAATGTCACCAGATATCATTGTGATTTCCAACTTTCACATTCCCATCTATGTGCCTCTGCCACTATACAATGGCATCTTGGCCACGCTGAGTACCTTGCGCTTGATACCGCCTCGGCGACGTCATGATGTTGACGCCATAGACACCGGCTCTAAAAATGGTGGAGGTTGGCGCCGGCAGTTTGTACCGCTGAGATTTCCTATGAACATGGTGACGGCCCCATTAATAGCAGATCTCTTCTTACTTGCCATTCTGGCTATTGGACGGGAGGAAGTGCAAGAGGGGACCCTCGGCACCGACAACATTTCCCCGATTGATATCATGGCTTTTTTCTTGACCTTGTCATACATTGCCATCTCGATTGACGCGTCTGGTCTAGTCAGGTTCTTAGCCTTCAAGGTCCTCCAAAAGGGAGGTAAGGTTGGCCACAGTTTATTCTTCTACCTATACGCCTTCTTCTTCTCCTTGGGCAGCTTTATCGGGAATGACCCCATCATTCTCTCTGGCACCGCCTTTCTGGCCTACATGACCCGTGTGTCAAGCAATATCGTCCACCCCCGTGCCTGGATCTACAGTCAGTTCGCCGTCGCCAACATTGCTTCAGCCATCCTTGTCTCCTCTAACCCGACCAACCTTGTACTCGCCGGCGCTTTCAGAATTAGGTTCATCGACTACACTGCTAACATGATTGTCCCTACTGTCATCACAGCTATTGTTCTGTATCCCTTCCTGCTTTACTTCATCTTCGCCGATGAGACGCTTATTCCTCTCGAAATCAGGATGCACGAGCTCTCGGACGCTCAAAAGGCTAAGCCGGCTGTGAATCCGAACATCCCACATGCTCGGGGAGAGCTTGAAGAGCAAGAAAACGTCCCCGGCGCGAGCGACCAAGCCAAGACGCTGCCGCTCGAAGAGATTATGAACCCCTTCCTTGACAAAGGCGGTGCGGCGTTCGGGGCTGTCGTTATGGCTGCTACGTTAATCACCGTTTTGGCTCTCAATGCTGCCAGCCAGAATGGCCACCAGCACCCCGTTTTCTGGGTGACGCTTCCAGCCGCGTTTGTAATGTTTCTCTGGGATGTTGCCTTTGGGTGGTTGCACCGGCACGAAACACGCGAAATCGCTCGCAAAGGTCGAGAGGAAATTCAGAAAGCCCGAGAGAAGCGAGCAACCAGAGAAGAAGAAGCGCAGCGAGCAGGACTGGAGAGCCAATGTCAAGAAGGTGCTCTTGAGCCGTCTCATCCATCCACCACGCAATCTCCTACACTGAATAGGCAGGAAAGACCTCCTATACCTATGGTCCTTGTTTCTGAGCCCAGCGACGGTCTCGCTCCCGCCGAGTCAGCACGTGAACTTGTCAAGACAGCCCCTCAGATCACATCTGAAGATGCGTCATTATCGAACGAGATAGCGTCAAACGACGCAACAAAAACGACGGATGCGGCATATAGGGTTTCTCCAGAAGACTCTAATGAGTTACTGTCAGGGTCAGCAGACGGAATATTCGGTGGAGAGACAGATGAGAAAAGACCGGAGCGAGATATAGAGCTCCAGAGGCATCCCTCATGCAACACTGCACTTGAACAACAGCCACAGCAAGAAACTCTTGCATCCCTCATAGCGAAGGCATACAGTTGGTCTCAGGAGACGTTCCCCACAGCCACGGTGGTAGTGACACACCTCCCATTTACTCTGGTTCCATTCGCACTATCCATGTTTGTCCTTGTTCAGGCTTTGGTCACTAAGGGTTGGGTACAAGTCTTTGCTCACGGATGGGACCATTGGGTCACTAAGACGGGGACCGTCGGCAGCATCGGTGGCATGGGCTTTCTATCCGTGATTCTGAGTAATGTAAGTCTTTGCTTGGTCACATGCACCACCTCCCTCATGCATGATGAACTAACCATCCCCCGCCCGGAAACCCAGTTTGCCGGCACCAACATCGGCACCACAATCCTGCTCTCCCGCGTGATCCAGACGTGGCGGGATATCCGCGAAAGCAGCAACATACCGATCAGCGACCGGACGTTTTGGGGAACGGTGTACAGCATGGCCATCGGTGTCAATTACGGTGCGTTTAGCACCGCGTTCAGCGCATCGCTAGCTGGTCTGCTGTGGCGGGACATCTTGTTCCGAAAGCACATCCGCGTGTCGAGTCTGGAGTTCGCGCGTGAGAATTTGCCCATCATAGCCATCGCCATGACCATCGGGTGCGCCGCCTTGATCGGCGAAATATACATCGTGAGGCATGATGGACCTTATAGCTTATAGATAGATAGACCGCGCTTTAAGATGCGTAGGATTCATGATAACGAGTTTACCATCGGCTGCTGAACATATGCGGAACTGTTGCAGTGAATCTGGCCCCTATTCACGATAGGTTGCAAAAGGGGGTTGATAACATAAGCCGATGGAGTCCAAGAACCGAGTTCCGAAGCTCCTTATATATAACGCACTACTGTAGCTTTTTTTTTCTGCAGAGCTTAGATCCAGTCAAGAAATTATTGCTTTCCATTATATGTCTTTAGAGCTGTTACTGTCAACAGTTACGGCACCAACAGCAAATGCCCGACTGTCTCTGGTACGTTCTGCCACTGGGGGGGTGAAGGCGTCGATCCCTCTCTAGACAAACGAAAGCAAGTGCGGCCCTTGTATGGTGAAAATATTGCTACGCAAAAATGGACCCGTTGTTGCTCTATTTGGCAATAACGTTTATACACTCTGGACTGCAACAATGTTCAGGAGATCGTGCTGTCAGAGGAGGTGATAGCACAGAGTGGCAGGCAGGAAACTAGGTGTCAGGTAGCAATAGAGATGACCATTAACCCCTGCCCCCCCAAAAATTATCTGAGGGGAGAAGCCCCAAATGTATAGCCGTAAGACCCCTCTTCAGAAGGTTCCACCGTAACCCGGCATTAGCACCTGACACGTGTAGCTCCAGGTATGGTTTCATTTGGGAAGTGATAATTGTCCGATTAGATTCAGCATCTAGTGATGGGGTTTGACGTGTGTCTTATATACACGGTAATCTCCGGAAATAGGTATTTCTGGTCCATTTACTTACAGTATGTAATAGGTAGATCCCATATAGCCTAATCCCCTGAATAAGGGGAATTCAGTGTAACAATAAGTTACCCTCATTGCCACCATTGACTTACTGGCAGGACTATCTTTTCATCAGATCACGGCAAAATATTATGCACTAGGCTCAAATCCGCTTTCACTAAACTTATTGTTCGGCACAAGAAAGCGCCCTCTTCAAACACTCTTCGCATTACCCGGTGACAACACCCGAACAGCGCGATCAAAATCCCCTTCCTTCAACAATGCCGCAACAGTCACAATCCTCTTCCTCGCCCGGGCGTCTTTCATCAACCGGGTTGAGCGTTCCAAGGACAGAAGAACAAACTTACAACACATCCGCGTCGCTCTTATAGTCGGGTGCCACATCTCCCGTGCCAGGTGTCAAGGTATGACCCCTTTCTAGGGCCCAGTGCCACACCAGCGAGGGTCTAGTTTGTATATATATATAGGGGTTTCCCCCCGAATAGTTAAGGAGAGGTAGGCATTAATGGTCGTCTATTTACTACATATACTGCGAACAACCAGTTAGGCTGCTTCCTCTGCCTTTCACTCTGTACTTCACCAGTTTCTCTGACGATTGGTTAACTAGCCCAGCCGCCATACTCTACAAACCCCTTTTTGGGACTGGAATCTCTGGAATTTTTAGTTTTGCCCGAGATTACCTGACGCCAAAAGGCATGTTGGCAGTTGAGTGCTTTCAGGTAGCTTCAGCTGGTGGATCCGGGCTGCAAGCTGGAGCCTAGGAAAGCCATTGTCCATAAGACATCCTTTGATAACCCAATCTTGCATGCAAGGGCGATAGCCCACGGACACGTTTAGTCTTTCCCTAGAATGCATCATAGAGTTGCGCAGATTCCTACTCTTGGTCACTGTGACTGCTGACAAGACCCAACCAAAGAGATATCAGGTATGCCTTGATGACATGGCAAAACTACGTGATGGACCTGCCTCCGAAGGATCAAAGGGCGCTGATTTCTCAGAGAATGGAACCCCTGGCTCTGAAGATTATTGGTGGAAGCAGCCCCTAAGCAGCCGCAGATGGCGGGATCAGTATGCATAGAGAGTCAACTATTTTAAGCCTATATGTTGGCAGAAGTGTTGCAATTCTCAGACTGGGGTACTCTAGGTTGCTGTCTGATTGCTGTTCTAGGTCATTCATCCGCAACTGGGGTTAGGAGCAGCCACATATAGACTATAACTCCTTTATCCTTGCAGCCCTAGAGCCACAAATCAAAGCCCTTTTGTTCCTTTCAACGCCCTTTCAACAAATCACCTCATCTACCGACACTATAAAGGAAAATGCCTGTTAAGTCCTTTAAAGTTAATTAGGAGTAAGTCAACCTCCCCCCTCTACCATTTACGGACCATCCTCGAAACGCCCCGTACTCGATTACGAGCCGATCCCAGTACTGGTTGCCAAATGGTTACTATTTCCAGGAGATTAACAGGATAAAATCCAAGGACCTAGCCTTAAGCGGGGCCTGATCAACATACAGTACCCAGGGGTATTCTTAGTTATACAATGTTTTTCACTATCAGGCTAGAATGTATAGTGTCATACACTTTGTATGGGCAACCACATTGTTTCGCTGCTTATTACCCCTATCTCGGCAATGCTTAATCAGCCCAGAAATAAGCGCTAAGGCAGACAGAGGACGGTCCTGACAGCCTTGGTGGAAGACGCTCTCTCGCTTGGCTGACATCATGAGCGTACCTCATCGCGATTGCGCTCATAACTCTGCTACCTTTTAACACCACGACTCCCAACGCGGCTCTTTGGCGTCTGAAGTCCTTTACTTGCAGAAGCTTCGGGGCCGTCACCATTCGCATGAATCATCCTTCCACGACGATATCATTCTCACAGCCTCTCTCTTGCCGCAGCTACTGCGCATTGTGATCTTGAATTGTGCCTTTTACCCTGCCAAGTTCTTCTGCGTGTTACGCGTATACAGGCACCTGAGTTCTGTGCGCGGCCCACCACGAGCCCAGGACAACGGCGACCGGCGACCAAGGCTGCACCATTCTCTAACTGCGAGAATCAGCCTTTCTCAATGATCGCGATCATACATCTCGTCAACAGCTGAGCTTCTAGGTCCCTGGCGTCAGCGAGGGGATCATCTGTTCTTGATGATCTCTGGATTCACAGCCTACGTCTCCAACACTGGCTCCTGTAAGCACGCCGTGAACTTCACTTCGTGCTGTTCAGAGGCCGACATCCGTGATTTCCAGCCAAGTTAAATATGGCATCTCAAAGTATAAGTAAGGCCGATGGCCGCAACAGTGAGTCCAAGTTTCCGTTCTGCGTCGCTTCCACACAGGCACCCCTGCACTATCCCCTCAACCATTTTCGCTTCCCACAACACCCCAAGTTCCCACATTCAAGCCGCCACCATGCGCATCGGCAGGATCGCCTCCTTTACCTCGCTTCTCCTACTCACGCACTACGCCCGCGCCTTCGACATCTACCTCTACGAAGACTCTGACTGCCCAGAGGAAGAAATCAGCATCGTGTGCGAGGAACAAGAGGTCGGCGACTGCTGTAATGGCGAGGTCAACACGCTGTACAGCTCGGCGCAGGCCAGCGACGGCCAGGGCGGCGTCGTGCTGTACGCATTCAACCGGGGCCAGCCCCCCCACCACGACAACCGCTGCGGCCTGCAGCTCGCGCAGGACGACAGCTGCGCCTCCGCCGATATTCCGCAGGGCTCCGCCGCCGGCGCGCACGGCGAAACTGGGGGCCACGAGGATCCCCGCACGGACGAGGAGCCGACCGATGTGGATGAGGGCGGCGAGGACGACGGCGGCGGCGACCACGGCCGCCGTCATGCTTGGAGCCTCTCCCCCGAGAAGGAGACCTGGATCCAGAAGAACAAGAAAGCCAAGCGCGCCGGCGGCTGGCGTCAGACGCAGCATACGGCCTACGCTGTTCGCGACGCCACTCACGTCTACAAGCTGTCGCGCGACTCGCCATACAGCCCTGCGTACCGGGCCCTCACGGACCGCCAAGAGCGCGTAGACTTCATCAAGCGGCACGGTGTTGCCGAGTGCCGCTGAGGTGCTATCTGCGAGTGGGCAGAAGCTGTGATTATGGAGAAGGTGGAGGGACTTGAGGCTGGGGGCGAATCGTTCCGGGAGGGCTTTTAATATATCCAACTGATGTCTTTCCGAGGCCTCCAGGGCCTCCAGGGCTTCCAGGGTTTCCAGGTCAACGTCCAGCCAGGTCGACGGTTAGCCAAGGCTTCCAGGGCTTTAACTCTTTGGTCCGTCGCGTACGGGCCATATAAAATGGCAGGGGTATAGGAGACGGATTAAGAAGTATGGACCCGAAATATGGGCCGCATGCTGCCTGTTAAGTTATTTTCTTATTTGGAACTCTAGGCAAATTCCTATCAGAGAACCCAAATATACGCGTTATGACCTGAAGGCTTGGCCTGTTAGCGGACGGTCGGGAGGTGTGGAATATATCTCCGACGTGGGTCCCAGGTTACGTAACTGGCTTAAAGGTTTTAAAGGGTTCGGCGTTTTAAGCCCTTTAAACCTACGATAATTTTAAAAGTTTTAATAAATTTAAGGATTTAAGCCGTTTAAGTATCTTAAGTTAAAAATAATAATACCGTTAAATTTTAAATAATACGTTATATTATTAAAATATTAAATAATATTTAACAGTAAACGACGTAATAATATTAAAATAAAATTAAAAATTTTATAAAAATTATAAAATATATTAAAATTAAAGTTTTTATTATTTAATAAATTTAAATTAATACGTTTAAAATTAAGCTTAAAAAATCCGATTTTTACGATAAAAAAGATAATATTTATAGTTTTTTATACCTAAGTATACGTTTATTTCCGTTTGAAGGAAATGTTACAATACAGGAACAGGGGTTCCTGTCTTGGGGAAACCGGCCTTTGGAGCCTGGCGCAGGCTCCAGACGGCTAAACTTCGGAGGAGGAAAAAGCTTGGCTTTTCCTGCCAAGAACTAGGTGATCTAGGTGATCTGCCAGATCACATAGATCACATAGATCCCAGGCACACTCATTGAAATTCCAGATGGATATATAACAATCGGTTTCCTTTGTAGATAGCACCTATTTAGTTTCGCTTTTTAGCTATTAATCTAAGCCTTTACCTAGAGGTAACTGCACCGTTCTCTAGTTGAGGGAAGAGTCCGCAAAGCTCTTTAACGAACACCCCATTCATTGTGCTATTGTTACCTGCAAATCAAGAACCCCCATTTCGGATACTGCTCATACCTCCAGGTGGATGTATGACAGGTTCGTTACAGGAAATTATTAACGAAACCGATAAAATTTTTACGGTTATAACGTTTTTTACAAGAAACGTTTTAGCTTAATTCGAATTTATTTTACGGGATTACTTAAAAAACGGGAAATTAAATTAATAATAATTTATTAAGATTTTTTAAAATATTATATTAATTTCGGAAACTTTAATAAGGAAAGAACCGTAATATATAGAATTTTCGGTTAAAACTAAAAGGAATTAACGTTTAAGTATATGGTAACATTTAAAAATATTATGGTTAAAAAAACCCCTTCGATAACTTAATTAATTTTTTTTTAAAAACTTAAGGAATAATATTAAAAACGAAATTATTATAATGGTACGTTTTATTCTATTTAATAAATATATCGTAAAAGTTATAAAAATTAATAATTAATAATATAAGTAACGATAAGAACGAAAGGGATAGTTTTTTTTAGGCCCAGATTTTTTAAAATAAATTAAATAAAAAAACGCGATATTTTTTTATTACTTACAGAACGGTACCAGGATTTATAAAGTTAAAGATAATTTAATAACAAAACCGATTCCGGGTCGAATATTATAATTATAATAAAATGGGCCATTTTAAAAGTTAATATAAGGTATTTAGGAAATAACGTTATAATTAGATCCCGGTACCTAAAGAACGATTAGGAAATGGAAATAATAAGGTCTGTCTTTGTTCATCTTCAGTTGTTTGTATAACGGCTAGAGGTTTGACCAACTACTAAACCTAAGTCGTACGGTTTATGTTGGCTGATTGTGAGACATGGTTGATCTGCGGCAAAGGTTGTTTGTTTATGCTCTGGTATTTCTGGGTTAGGAGGGTTTAATACAGGAGATGGAGTCAGTGAGCGAATATAAAGCATACATAATCTAATTTCTAGAGCAAACAAGTCATTTAAACAACGAACTTCCCACTACCACTGATTCACCCATACAGTCAAAGATGTTGTTTCATCCGATTTGGCAGGAGTATCATAAGAATCTGAGCAATGAAGCACCAATTACTGCACTCCTAGATCTCCTCTCGTCATTTCGCCTTCCTCACCAACGATCTAGAACTGACCAATCACATCTTCGGGTTGCCCGGAGGTAGCCACCACGGTGTGGGGGCGCAGGCCGCCAAGTTTCCAATTTCCGTCAATCATCAGATAGCGGAATTCAACAAAGGCACTGGAATCCCATTCGGCCGTCTTGCCATTGGAAAATCTCCTAACATGCCGAGCTCGAACCTGCCAATTCCCTCTTGCTTCGGTATCATTAATACGTGTGAAGACCGCCGATCCGAGGAAATGCTGAGTTTGCACTGCCGAACATATTAAGCGAGTGACGTTACCGTATACGGGAATAATAACTAACATCGCGTATCACCAAGCCCATCAACTCTAAATGCACCTCTAAAGAACTCTTCGGAGCTGCAATGCTTAACTCCTCCCACCGCTGGGTAATCGCTATAATCTGCTACTATCTGCGGTGCAGCTATTGCAAGAAATGTTGATATGTCCTATTACATTGTTAATTAAGGAACATGTAACAATAGGCGGTATACTGGAGCTCATGTACCTTCGTGTCCCAGGCAATGGACCATTTGAACGCAAGTTCACGGAAACTTCGCTCGTCTGTAAGAGTGTAATCCATAGTTAAAGTCGTAGTGCCTTCACTGATTTTGATGAGTAATTAGCCTAAGAAACAAAGAGATTGTGTTCTTGTTTGTGTTAGGAGTTGAGCTTTTTATATTTCTTAACTGCCTTTCTTGCGTCTCGATCAGTGGCTAGGTTGGACGCTGTACTGTAACATCCGATTGCCGACGCACTAAAATCTCAGTATGCCGGTTTGGACAATGATCTACATCGGCGCCGCGTTCTAACGGTGTTACTCATCGTCGTGTCCCAATGCAGCCTCTCGTGCTAACAATGCTGCGTCGGCGACGCGGAGCTCGCTATTAAACTTCTGCGTCGGCGACGCGGAGTTCGCTATTAGACTTTCCGCTCTACTTGCTACTCCAGCCGCCTCCTTCTGGTCTGCGTTAGACGAACACCTTTGTATAGTCTTTCCACAGTAGTATCGCTGAAGCGGTAATAACTTCCTTGTAATGGGTTGCCACAACGACTTGTGCTCTCCAGCCCTATATATGAAACTTGTAAAGGTGATTAGGTTCCTCAAGATAGCGACGCTATCATAGTGTCGCAAAAAGCGAGCCGTATCTCTCGGTGCTCATATTGCAAGAACGGTTATATTTTCATACCTAATCACTGTCCTAATTACCTGGCCAACCTGGGCTGAAGTAGCCCTGTGACACCCACCTAAAGCGCCCGGAGTCGGCAGAGGGTCGGACAGGAGACCCGTGGGTATATCGTGCCGGGAAATTGAGGGACACTAGCAGATTGACGGTCCGTGGGTCTTCACGACTGTGGCTTCCATGCCATCCGGTGGCAAGCCATCTTCGCGGAGAATCGGCGGTTATTTGGAGCGGAGCCGAGTATTGCTGGTTGCATCTTGCCTATCTTCAATACCCAATCAATCGTAGTGTTGTCAATCACAACCACACTAGCCATATTTCGATTGGACTTTGCCTGTGGCTAAGACGTCTAATGGGAAACCTCTTATGTTCAACGGTTATATGGCGATAGTTGCTATGGCACTGGCCCTTGGCGCATACTTCGATGCCATGATAGGTAATATAACTCGCCTTCGTCAATCGGGGGTACTTACTGATGCATCATGCCAGAGGTCTCCACCGGAGGCATTGGGGTTCATGTTCAATACATCGTGATAAATTGCAAATATGCCGCCTTTATTTTTTATTCGAATAACGGTTTTAGAATTAGCTTATATATAATATAAAGGGGCTATACCAGGGGCTATCTAATCGGGTGGTTGATCGTTCGGCTAGTGATTAGGCTCCGGACATGGGCTGCTGTTGAAGCATTGCTTCTTGCCCGAGACATCTTTAGATCAGAATTGCTGCATTTTCTCTTAATTACTGGCAACACCTAAGTATAATAGCTGATTCGCAGGGTGCAATATCTCCCGCTCCTTCTACTTTCAACGGTTTAAAGATGGCATTATTCAACTATAAAGGGCAGCTACGTATGGTTTCATACCGGACTACTCTGGGACCACATGAGCTTTCCCACACCTTATCTTTTATCATATATACATTTTAAGTCATAAACAACGAGAATTAACGACCATCTTCAATAATAACGTTAACTTGTCGTTTTTCAAGATCCATCATTACAGAGTACCGACCGCTTATTTCAGCAAGGCAGCGGGCGTCATTCTCCCAATGTTCCTCTATGAACTCACTCATCGCCTCTTCCCCGACGGGATGTACTCCCAGCTCCAAGATCACCTGTGGTGGCCGCGAATTCAAGGTTCATTGAGTGATAGTCTATCCACGGTCCGCGTTCTTTTCCAAGGCTTGCAATAATGGTTTCAGAGTGAGTGTCAATTAGAAGTCAAAAAATGTAGAGAGAAACGTGCCGAGAGCATTTTCGGGAATCTCTAACAGAGACTGTCAACCTCCCCAAGGATGGTCCTAATATCGTCGAGAAGCTCCTTTCCTACTTGTATACGGGTAACTAGGCGGACCAAGTCTACAAGAGCCCAAAGGCGTCGAGCCTTTTTACGAGCTACCCATTCAAGGAAATCAGCGAATATCTCAGCAATCATATCCCAGGCTTATCCACGAAGAAGTGCTCGCAGGTTTGCAGCCGCACACGCTCGCCCTAAACACAACATATCGACCAGGCAAACACCAAACAAGCCAGAAATACAAAGAGTAGTGGACAAGCACAGTCAGTTAGCCAGAGGAGTGAAGTCGGAGTCACAGGAGTCAGAGTATTCAGAGGAGCCCGTTCCTTGGGAGGATTGGGAAGATAGTACGACGGAAAGCGAGGCTAGTGGCTCGACAGCGCCGTGATAGAGTGGCATTAAGAGGCCTTCAACCGTAATTAGCAGGGCGGTGTGCGGGATCATTCTTGGGGGATATCCCTGGTCTGGAGAGAGTCTTCAGTGATCGGACGAAGCCTCCCGGTTAAAGCAGCTTTCTTTCAACGCGCCGCTAATAATACTGATAATAATTACAGAGTCAGGTCGGGTGTACTAACATCTACTAAGTGCAGGGGGTTCTGCCAATGCAATATGGTGTCAATTTCTTCGTTTGATCGCCCGGACAGCCTTCCTTGCATAACATCATGCTCTGGCCACAGGATATGATTCTTGATGATTACCCCTGAAGAACGCGAACAAGCACCGCTTCTACCACCATACTCATCAACGTTAGTCGTAAGATGAACTCTATTTGGATGTTCGACTCTTAAACTATTTCGTTTCCATTTATGTGTGGTCCTTTCCTTCTACGATAGGGATGGCGGGTTGGGTACTTGCTCGTACAGCCGCTTTCTACTGACTAAGCCTGCAATAGCTACGGGTAAGTTAATAAGAGCTTTTCCATTACAAGACATAAACCTAGATAACAACAGAGCAAGGGACGAATTGATATTAGCCAGCGACTTAGACATCACCGCAGTAACTAGGACATCACCTATGTGTATAACAATTAGGGGGCCATCTTATTCAGCATATGTATGTACGGTAAGCAACAGACCCTCTAGGACTTACATTAGCTTATCTCTAAACAACGCACTTCCACCCGTCAAAATTCTGACCTCTCCGTTTCCTTAGGATCGACGTAACGTGCCCGTCGGTCAAGGCACCGCCCGTATCACGGAGTAGCGCCGGCGTCTCTCCGGGCCGCTCCACCTGATCCAAGAACCGCACCATTCGCCGGGTCGCAGGCGGTGACGGCGACGACGATGTAACGGAGGGCGGCGAACTACTCAGGGACGATGACGGGCTCTTAGCCCGGCTCTCGCTGCCGCTGCGCTCCGCGACGGCTCTCGGCCCCCAGGCTTCGGACGCAAGTTGCCGGCGGCCCCACGCCTTCCTGGCGTACGTCGTGCGCTCAAACTCCCCCGCCGGGCTGTACGCCGTAAAGAGTAGGTCGTAGCACAGCGCCTGCAGCCGCCCGCACCGGTCGAGAACTTCGGCCTGTAGGTCGCCCTCCTGCGCGAGCTCCATCGCCAGGTCCGCGAACTGCAGGGCCTCCGCCATGTCGGCGTGCGTGCGGCGTTGTTGGTGGTTCGAGGAGATGAGCCGGTCGACGTCGAGGTGGAGAGCTGCGATCTGTGCGGCGGCATCCATAGTGTCTGTTCTTTTGTTTCCTGGGTAAGTGGAAGGGAGAGGAAGGCTCTTTGTAAATGGACTGTTTGGCATGTGCATGTATTTCTATGGAGTGTGCTGGAGTGCTGGGATGCTGGGGGTTCCGGATTGACTGATATATGTCTTGGGACGGATTTATAACAATTTTCGAGTGATGATGTATGCCATTGTCTTTTCACACGGCGTCTTTTTATGACGAAATCATCCTTTGCTCCTGTCCTTTTATGCCCGAGGTGACTTCCATTGCGAAAGACATTGTCTGACACTGAAGAGCAATACAAAGCAACCGAAAGAACTAGCACGCAACTTGTAGAGTCTTTCATGTTCTACTTGAAAGGGGCTAAAATCACCATGGCAAGAAGCGTAAGCTCAGCCTAGGGCGTGGGAATGGGTAACCGTGGGTGTTTCGGATTACCCATCCACACCCACGCTAACATCTACGTCGATAACAACGCCAACAGGTACCTCGATAACTTTGCTAAGATTATATTAAAAATCTTGCTCATTTTTATAGCTGTGCAGTTTTATTATAATTTCTTAAAAAAGGTGCAAATGCCCGTGGGTCATCCGTGGGTATTCGAAGCTCCCCATGGGACCCCATGGGTCTATGGGTAAAAGTGCATGGGTGGGTATTCCCTCGTCCTAGCTCAGTCAAATTCCTTCTTGAGGAAATACTTTGGAGGGGGATGATTTCGGATATGACAGATTACGTTGAAATTGCGCAAGAAGTAACTCCGAGAATAAATTGGAGGCCTGATAATCCGGTTTGTGGCGATGGTATCTCGCAACCATGCTGCAGATTTCGGACAGCCCCTATTTCCTATACGTAGCTCCTCACAAATCGCTGCGCCAAACCTAACCACAGCATATTTCGACAGCTCGCATAATCCTATAATTCGGGGAAACAACTACGACGGGAAAGGGCAACGAACTGCCAAGGATTCTAGAGAGGTTGGGTGGTGGACCTTCAAACTCATAAGATATTTATTAAATCATCACATATTATTTCAGCTGCGAGCACCAGTATATATGCTCCCCTAAGTAAACTCCCGACCCGCACAAGTGGCATTAAAAGACATGTTCGAGATATATCCTATGTAAGAGGATGACTCAGAGGCCAATCTCCTTCATGGAGGTTACTCTGCAACCTTAGTCGCTAGTTCGTCAGCGACCTTTTCGCTTCGACTTTTCTAGGCGAGGTAGCTACCCAGCTATGTGGCACTCCATAATAGGCTCAAAATAGACCCCGGGGAGACGCCTTTGAACACCACAAGACCCTGGGGGATCTGTCTGAAAGCGCCCAGACATGCGCGCTCTGCAATATCCTCTACCCGGATCTCCACGCTAATGGGAGAAGACATGTGTGAAGGCCGGTTGGTGCTATATCCTTCTGGTCATCCAGTCGAATCGAAGACAACAAGAAGAGGGACCACTTTCGTGCTGGTTTCCGCAGGTCTCTGTCCAAAGATGCCCTGGGGAAGCAACGTCATTGGAAGCGTTCCGCTGCATAGCTTCAGGATCTGTCGACGCGAACTCCCGAACGCAGGGGAGGAGATCCCGTCTTTGGAGACTACAGGCGGCAGCGAGTACTATATAGCCATCAGATATCTCATGGGTAGCAGCGAAATGGCATGTCAATGTCGCGAAGCACAAGAAAACTGCGCTCAAGTTGAATCAAAACACGAGCTTCCCACGAGTAATCGATCTCGGCGCAGATGAGACTACACAACTGTGTGAGCCCAATGGCGAGAAGGCGGCATTCACATCTCTTGGCCACTGCTGTTGGTGGCGCGACCCCCCTCAATAATGGCGCAAGCTAACAGGGTGGCAAGACTGGACGCGATTAACTTTGACGACCTCCGCAAAACTTCTCAAGACGCCACTCGGGTTACCAAGGCCCTTGGAATTCGCTATCTGTATATAGATGCTTTATGTATTGTCCAGGACTCCAAGGAAGACTGTTTCCGGGGGGCTTTTAAAATGGCTTCGGTCTATGCTGGGGCCGCGGTGCTGGTATTCGCCCTCGATGCCCCGGCGAGTACAGCGGGCTTTCTGGGCCATGGAGAACTCCCTTGGCTGCCATACAGGACGAATATGCCGTCCAAAAGGTGTCCCCAGCTCTACGAGCATCTCCTAGGATGGCCGCTCGTCGGCCGAGCCTGGTGTCCGCAGGAAAGACTTATTGGCGCCCACTCTTCTACATTACGGAAAGGAGCAGATGTTTTGTGAGAGCCACTCTGGCTTCAAGTGTGAAGATGTAGTGCAAGAAAATGGCCGGTCCACGGGGCATGTCATGGGGAAGTTCATGGCCATTAGGAGGCACATTGGCGCGTCTGCCGGATCGGAAACCGAGCTGGATTATCAAGACTGGAGATCAGCTGCTAGAAGAGTATACTACGCGACAGTCGACGGTCTCTTTGGACGCATTGCTAGCCCTGGCCGAAGCTGCGGCCTTTTCCAGTCCACAAAACCAGTCGTGGTGTATGTTCCAGGTATGTGGAAAGAGGACATCGCACGGGGTGTCCTCTGGGCGTTCCTTATAACCACCTTCCGGGGAGGGGAGCACGGGGATACTCGATAAACGACAGGTGCATTGAGCTCACCAAGCCACCCGGGAAACGCGCGCAGAGCTGGAGTTGGGCCGGCCCCACGGACAAATCGACTCCTGGGGGCCCGCGTGGGCGGTAAGTGGTTCGAGGTCCTGATGTCTTGATGGACGCTGGCGAGAATGACTTCGTCGAGCCTCGCCCCAGCGAGGCCGTGAAGATCAGGGGTGCCATTGCGCATGTTTGATCATGGTACCACGGTACCACCGGCGATCCTGGCTGGGAAGGTTGAGGCTCTAACTTTTGGGCGGCACGACTCGTGCACGGTAAGTTCGTCTCGTTGGCTCGCTGCGTGATGGATCTGGTTCGCCGGATACCACGGAGCTGTTGGGCGATAGCTGTGGCACGATCAAACGATGACTGGTACTTGCTCCCGCCTTGACAAGCGCGACGCCGGATCATACCAGAGAATGGGCATGGGCACGGCGTATAGAGTAAAGGTTGATCTGGGAGGCTCGATTTGCTGGATATTCTGGCTACTTGAAAGTGTCTGTTAACATGGTTTGGTGTTACAAGGCAAGCGACGTAAAGGGTGGGAGTAAGGGAAGTGATGATGCATGCAGTCTGTCACTAGGAGATTTTTCTTCCGCCAATCTCACCTGGCTCGTCCTGAGTGGTGCATGGATCCATCAATTCTCCAGTTTCGCTATTCAAAATGTGATTCACAGGCCATTGTAATAATGTGTGGTTGCACTCGACCCTCGCGGCGTCCCCTAAGGGCAGTGCAGAAAGGAGACTGGGCGAATACTGGGTATTTCCTTAAGAATGATCCACCTCCATTAACACAGTCCTTAGTATTTTGAGTGCAACGTGTTGTTATACGTTATAGTAGTACTATCTTATTTCCATGTAACTCGCTTATCGACGTACGCTAACTATTGGACATCCACTTCTAGAAGCCTCCTAATATGCCTGTGACTAGGTTCATAGAGCCCGAACAGTCAGTATAGAGCCAGCCAACTCCGAATTACTATAGGCCCACTCAAGACATTTGGTGAGCCTCTTTTGCGCTTCGCTAGCAGGCCTTTATGTGAAACGGGAAATGTTTGTCTTAATATGGTCCCATGAGCGCAGTTCGTGCCAAGCTGGGGAAACCACCAATCACGAGAGCCCATTGTACTGATGCTAACACAAATATGGGACTTTTTGGGAACAAAGACCCTTTTCACGGAATATCTCCTGGACAGTTGGTAGATAGCGTGATGGGCGAGGTGCTACGTCGAGGGGGCCTTCAGTATGTAAGGCAACACCAGGACCCTGATAAATGAACTTGAGTTTGAATTATCTAGTCCACCGCCGAAGCTAAGCAACTCCAGATCCTACTGTCGATACAGTCTACAGCTCCCTTGACACACACCACGAAAACACAGACAAATATGAGCGGCAGCGGCGGCTTCTACAGATATCCGTGCCAATGGTCTTGGAGTGACCCCGAAAGCAAGTGGCACTGCCATGACAAGAGATTTGTGTATATAAACGGGTCAAGTTGCCCAGATTGCGTCGTGAGTAGATCAGGCTTTCGTGTGATGGATATGATCGGCATAACTAACGTGTCACAGGCAAACGGCTTCCCTGATGAGAATTTCTATCCCTTAAGCGGAGGCCCAAGACGAAGAGATACTACTAGCCGTGGCGGTCAGTCGGGAGGGAGTACTGGTCAGTCGGGAGGGAGTAGTGGTCAGTCGGGAGGGAGTAGTGGTAGATAAAGGGAAGTCAAGATGGCACCGGAGGTGTGGCTTATCTAGCCGCCCTGGTAGTGCCAGGTAACAGAAGGCTCAGGAAGAATGGAAAGAGGCTGCGCTTCAAGTAAACTTGTGTTGGCAGAGTGCTGCTTTGACGGAATGTCGGGCGGGGTACTAGTACTCTAGTTTTGTTGGCTTGGGCGTTATTTCGGGTTTGTCGTTGTGATTTCTAGGGTTCGTGGTTAGCCCCTGCCATTCCATCGTTAAGGGGCCCCTTACAAGGTTTTGACATGCGTTGATTTTCACGCCACGACATACTTCCTCGATTCAATGTGAGTTAGCACCCCTGCAGTTATATTTATCAGCTGGCACATGATGGACCCGCGGTAAAAGTGCATTGTTTGCGTATGGTAGAGTTAGGCAATTTTGGCGCTGGGGGCCGCATGCATTCCTGTAGCAAACTGCACCCCCCCTGTCCAATTGATCCAATACCTACAAGGGGCACTATGGTTGATATCTACGGTGACCTGGGGACCTTGATGATAGCATAGCTTCAGCGTTCGGGTGCCAGCCCCGTTAGCGACGAGCTGCATTCCTTAAAATTTTTTATGCAGATGGACTGTTACGGTCTGGTATAAATAGTAGTAGGTTGCCCACCGGTCAGTTATGGAAAGGGGGAAATTCGCAAATTTACGCTAGTTAATGATCCCAAGGTGTTTGATATGTGAAGCATGCCGCCATAACAAGTGAGTCGTTTCTTAGAACCGGCATTCGCCTCTTACTGGCTCTTTACACATCATTTCGAGTTCCTATCTTCATGGTCATACCTATGCAGCTCGCGCCTTCACATGGACTACGGACAGCAAGCATCAAAGACAGCAATGGCGGGCACATTTCCGGACAACACAGGCTCACTTCACCCCAGAACCATCCAATCGCACGCTACGACCCAGCTTCCGAGCCCGCCGAGCTCGGCCTCCCATGTAGGGCCCGCGATCCCAACGACGGCGCCCCTGCCGACCTCGTTCCGCCGCGCGAGGCCGACGAGCCTGCCCTGGCCCGCGAGGATGACTTTAGTGCAGGAGCCGGTGCCGGGTTCGGGTTCGGGTTCGTCTCTGCCGCCGCCGCTGCCCGATCCCAGCATCTCCACCTCGCCCAGCCCGTCCCGCACCCGATAGCCGCTGACGAGCACCCCCATGCCGGGCGCCGCGCGCACGTCGTCGATGACGAGCCTCGAGTCCCATTCGCCTTCTTCTCGCCTCTTCACCACCCCGCTGCCGGCCTCGATCCCGACGAGCCAGTCCCGGACCTCGGCCGCGAGCCCGCCGGGCGCATATTTGTTGCCGGCCCCCCTGCGGTGGTGCGGCGAGAACGCGTCCGGCAGGGGATCGCGGCGCGCCGTCTCCGTCGCAGGAAGACCGGGCTGCTTGAAGCGCGGCGCCTTATGGAATGTCGGCTGTTGCTGCTGCTGCGCGGCCGCCGCGGCCGCCGGGGTGCCCCTGGAGTGGTGGTAGGAAGGCGGGAGGAGGGCCGTGTCGTCGTCTTCATATCTATCCTCATCTGTGGTCAAATCGAGATCCGGGAGCGAAGAAGACTCGACGTCTCCGTTGTCGCCACCAGGCTGTTGCTGCTGGGAAGCGGGGCCATCGTCTTCCTCCTCTTCCTTCACGCTCACCTGCGACGACTCCTCGATGCCCACGTCGGACATAATGGACAGACGTCTCCGCTTAGGCGAGCGGGCTGGCAGGTCCTCGTCGTCGCCATCGTCACTCTCCACCTTCAGCTCAGGGAGTGGCGGGGATGACTCCTGGATGAGATCCACCTCGGAGGGGTCGCCGTCGTCGCCCTCCCGGAACGGCGGCGAGCTGTCAATCACGTCATCGTCGAAGATGGTGACCTGGGCCACCGCCGCGCCCCGCTGTTGCCGCCGGCGAAATGTGCCGGGCGGCGGGGCGGGGGTGGAGGACGGCAACGAAGCGCGCGGGGTGGAGTGGAGCGAGAACCGCGGCGTCGCCTGGAACTGCTGCTTCTGCTGCTGCTGCGTCGCTCCGCCGCTCTGCAGAGGAGGCGGCCTCGGGCTCTCGGTCCTACTACTGGGTTGTTGTTGTTGGGCTGCCGCAGACCTCTTGGGCACCAGGAATCTACGAGGCGTCGGGGTCTGGGGAGCTTTCGTCAGTAAGCTTGGGGTGGCTTTCAGAATAGTAGGTTTTGCTTACAGCCGGTGGGGGAGCCATTGCTCAGTCTACTAAGTGATGCATAGGATCATCGGATCAGACCGGGCTGCTCTACTGAGCTTGCGCGTGAGGGGGTTACTGCAGGACGCGATAACGCGATGAATGACCTGCATAATTGACTTTCGGTATTTGGACAAGCAAACAATCCTACATTTATGAGTCGCGAATTTGGGAGTTGTGATGGTAGAGCCAATTGGTGTGTCCTTAGTCCAGATAAGGTGTCAAGTGTAATCTGTAGTCCGTATAAAGAATGGAGAATTGGCCGTGTTTTGATCAGGTAAGTACGGGGTGAGTGGGGCCGGAATCCTGTGCTGACGACTGACACTTTATATGAATGTGGCTGATGCGCTAACGCCCCCAGCTCGATAAAGGCTCCCCTGGATAGATAACTTTATAAATCGCCCTTGAGCTTGAGAGAGCTGCAAATAACGTCAAGGACTTCATTAGGGCCCTAACTGTGAATGAGGAATTTTAAATGGCCTACTCTCGGACCGTAATAGGCTTGGTACTGCGTAACATCTGAAATTGATTCCTCAGTCAACTCACCCAGACGCCTCTAAACAATGACCATATATGCATGACTATACCGATATCCATGAAGGCTCCTGCTGAAGGTGACACCGGAACGCCGAATAGTCCGAGACCGTGAACCTCACCAGTAGCCTAACAGAGCCGGAACCGCGATCATACATCACCGGACCATCCATCTCAACATCCAAAAATATGACGGCCTACTACTCAAACTTGCCAGCGCCGAACAAGCCAGTTACGACCTTCTTCTGGCCCTCGACGCTCTTCCACTTCCTCTTCTCGCGCCTCTTCTCCGCCTCCGCGACCGCGGCCCTCCTCTCGTTCTCGCGGGCGAAGTAGTTGACGCCAGACCCGCGACCCGCCGTCTTCTTGAGCTTGGCGTCCTCGCCGCCGCCGCCGCTAAACCCGGCCTTGCCCGGGGCGGCGAGGCTACCCGCGCCAGTGTTGGCGCTGCCCACCGACGATGAGCTCGAGTTCGAGATCAGCGAGTTGGTCGTCGCCTTCCTCAGCAGCGCGGGGACCTTGAACGTCCCGCCGCTCGCCGAGGACGCCGCGAACGCGAGCCGCGACGAGTTGGATAGATTGGACGACGAGTTGCGCTTGAGCGCGATGCGGTCGACGACAGTGAAGTTGGAGGAGCGCCTGTTCTCCTTGTTGACGCCGGCGGGCGGGCGGCCGTCTTCTCCTTCGCTGTCGGAGCCGGCTTCCGTGGCGGGGATGACGGACCCGTTGGGCTCATCTAGCAAAGTTGACAATGAACGTTTGACTTCGGTCAGTGATGAAGGTCGAGGGACGTCCCCGATGCGCCGAGTGTGAGGCGCGGGCCGAGAGGCATGATCGTCCGTGCGTGTGCGCTTCCGGCCCATGTTCGTCGGTTGGCTGTCCGGAATCGCCTCTTCCTGCTGCTGCTGGCCTTCCTGTGGTTGACTCTGACTCTCACTGTCGTCGGCGGTGGTCTCGAAGTTCTCGCCGAAGTCCCACTCATCATCGCTGTTCCTATCCTCTATACTCCTGAGGAAGGCGGCGTTCCGCGGGTTCTCGGCTATCTTGCCGATGCGCTCGTCTGCAAACAAGGCCTTCTGCATCTTCGCAAACTGACGCCGCTTCATGCGACGCTTGGCCTCTCCGCCGTCGTCAGAGTCGGACAAATCGAAGTCGTTGCCATCATCACCTCGCCGCCGCTTACGCAGCATGCCGGTTGTAATATCTCGGAAGAGCTTGTCGACGTGGGCGGCATCTGCTGCACGTTCGCGATCACTGATTTGTGTTAATTATCCCCTCGTCATTGGAAGACAACGGAGTACTCACGCAAAGAAGCCAGCCAGCTTTGCCTTGTCAGCGTCATTGCCAGCAGTGTCATCAATCATCTCTTTAGCAAGCTCTTCGTCATCCTCGCTAGAATCCTCGCCATCAGCACCACCAAGACCGGCGTACTCATCCTCGGACTCCTCGGCTTCCTGCTCGACCCATTCCTTAGCTTCACTTATCTTCTTTCTGAGTTTTTCCTCTAGGCGCTTCTTTCTCTTCGCTGCCTTCTCCATAAGTTTGAAGGCGCTTCGATCGACATTCTCCGTATTCTCGTTGCCCATCACAACAACTTCGTTTGAGGCTGTAGCCAAAGGAGCCGTACTTGGGCTTCCCGGGATCTCTGTCGGTGGCAGCGATGTCGTAGGCATCGAAGCCTCGCGTCTCCGCCGCAGCTTGCCCGTCCTCCTGACAAGTGGCGAGTCTTGGACATTCTCCTCAGCGCGTGTCCCGTCCAACATCACTGTCTCAATTGTAGAATGTGGCGCATCGACGAACCGCTGTTTCAAGGGGGTGAAGTTCTGATAGCCGCCATCCTGCGTGGGATCGATCAATTCTGAAATTTGCGTGCTGTCCGTTTCCATTAAACTGTCAAACCCGTGACCCTGTGACTGAGAGAAGTGCAGCTGCACGCCTTGTGTCTGAGTCTCGCGTCCCTGCGTTGTGGCATTCTGCGTGGGCTGACTATCGGGAACATTGTCGTCGGTCTGAGGTTGCCCGGCCTTTGCAGAAAACTGCGAGTCGGGGAGTTCATCAAGGCTAGGTAGGAATTCTTGCGGAGCTGTGCTGGCTGGACCTGCTTGGCTGTCGTCCATAGTTCCCGCAAATATTTGGGTTAATCCGAGGCCTGCGGGAGCTGCGGCTGCTATAGGAAGCCCGGGAATAAATGTCTTCGTAGCTGAGCGCAGGACGGAGGTAGGCACCTTGGGAGAATCGGAATTCGGGGCAGATGGTGACTTCGGATGAGTTTTCTTCCGCTGTGGTGTGGCTTTAACTTGGTCATGACTGTGGTCATCGTCGTCATCATCTGAGACGATATGAACATGCTTCTTGGACCTGCGGGGCTTCACCGTTGGGGGCTCGTCCGCTTCATCATCCGAGGCCGCCTTTGCATCTTCAGTAGTGACCTGTGGTATCTCTTCCTCCTCGGAGTCACCGTCTTCCTCTGCCTCATCTTCGAGCATCGGGTTGGTCGCCGGCTCATCGTCATCCGCGGCGTCTTGGTCTGAATCTTCACCTTCCTCTTCGGAACCGGAAAGGTCAATCTCAGCAGGTTCTTCTTCACCGCTGTCCTGAAAGCTATCGTCGTCACTGTCGTCCCAGCCCAAGGGGTCGGCCTCGCCGTTCTCCCTCTTTTCCTTTCGGGCTTTCTTTGCTTCTTCGCGCTCTCGCTCCATTATCTCTTCAACCTCCTGACGCGCCCGAGCAACAATATCCTCGACTTCCTCCCTTTCCCGCTGCCGCTCTTCTTCGGTTTGCACAGTGATGCCCTTCGAGCGGAGGTACTCGAGCCGGCGCTCTCGCTCGAGCTTCGCTTGGGCTCTGGCGCGCTGCTGCAGAGACATCTGGAGCTCGCCTGCAGTCATAGATGGTTTGGCTTTGCGCCCCCTGGAAGGCTCTTTTGGAGGTGAGGAAAGGTTGGCAAGACGCCGGAGAGCATTCATCGACTTTGACTCTTGTTCCTTCCTAATGGGTAGTCGGTTGAAGATGGTGTCGACCTTGCTCTTCCCTGTGTCTGTGATTTCCAGCTCATCATCTGAATCTATCTTGGCGAGATGTGCCTGCACAGGGGGAAACTTGACTCTGACTTGACGCTTCGTTTTAGCCTCTGCAGGCGTTGCAGGAGAAGCAACAGCTTTCCCTTTACCTTTCTCCTGCTTCCCTGTTTGAGCAAGTGCAGCTGCAATGTCCAGCAGCTCATCACCCTGGTCCTCCCCAGTCGTTTCCAGGCCATTTCGGCCACCGGCCGGAGCGGTAGACGCAGGTTTGGAGGCACTAGGAGGAGGCGGCGAGCTCGGAGGCGTTCCAGCATCTCCCATCTCGACGTCCGTCTGCTGAGCTGATACTGGTGTTGATGGGCGGCTCGAACTCGTTGGCTTATTCTCCGCTGCGACTCCCTCAACTCTGAAGTTGAAACGTTCAAATAGCGATGCTTTCGATATCTTCTTTTTGGTCTTGGCCTCGTGGGCAAGTTGCAAGCTCCGGCTCAGTCGCTGCGTCTCTCGGTTCATTTCCTCCAAAGCCTTCTTGCTAGCCTTTCGGGCGGGTCGGGAAGCCCCTTGTGTGAGTCTGCGACCGTCATCATCATCCGTGATATCCGAGACGTCGTCATCATCGGTATCCGAATTTGCTGGCATAGTTTCAGCCATTCGTTGAGCGCGCTCCCTCTGCTTGCGAGCCTCCTCAGCTTCCTTGGCAAGTCTCTCCTCTCGCTTCCTGGCGACGAGCGCTTTGAAACGATCGCTCTTTGCTAGGTTGGCGGGTAGCTCATCCTCAGTATCTGATGTAGCGCCCGAACGACGGGACGTAGTGGACCTAGCGGACGGTGTGACGAAAAGGCCGGGTGATGATGGCTGATCCGCGTCTGGTGCGGGTTCCGGGGTCCTACTACGTGCTGGTCGAACCATTCGCCGGCGGGGCAAAGCACTGACATCGTCTTCATCGTCTTCGCTTCCTCTTTGCCTATCCTCGTCGTTGCTTGCATGCGACTCGGTACTCCGCTGTATTAATCCTTTTGTTGCGTTTGGCGCGTAATCAGGTGTCTTTGGAGTATCTTGAGCTTCTTTTGCGGTGCCGGCTTGCATTCGAGCTGCAAGGCGGCCGCGTGGTCGAGTGATCTCTTCGTCCTCCGAACCGTCGTCTCCATCCCCCCCGTTCTGCGTGGGCCTGGTTTCATCCTTCGAGGCGGTAATCTTTTCCGCCGATTTAAATAATGTATTCACGTCAATTGGACCTGAAACATCATCGTCCGAGTCCCCGTCTACTGCGGCCAGCATCGCTTTGAGTTTGGAGCGAGGAGATAGTCCCGGCGATGCTGGCTCGGACGCGTTGCTGCCCGTTGGGGAGGGCGAGCGAGTGGAAGCCATCTTGGCTCCTAAGTGTTAATAATTTGGAATAGTCAGAGAATAAATCAAAACCCCTAGGAGTACTCTCAAGAAAACATCGTATTCAGAAAATGTAGTCAATGCGTATTTGAAGGTGGCGGTAAAGGAGTTGACAATGTTAGTGGGGAGAATATATCGGTATCCTTTAAGTGGTGGGGAGCGCGTAAATGCGACGCGCGAAACGCGTCGAGTTCAATTTCCGCACATGCAGTTATCCGAAACTATAGTGGAGCGGCAGAACGTCATACACTATATTACGTACACAGGCACGAGGATGGCGTCCTGCATAATTTATGTATTCGTAGGACTATAAACATTATCGCTGTGTTCGTTCGGAATTATATAGTAGGGACAGGACCCTAGTAGATTTGCTTGTGTGATTATCTATTCTGGTGGTTCATGCAACTAACCGGTGCAACCACGATCTCGGGTGATCAAGCTCCGCGTAAGTCATCAAGCGCAGCGGTTTATTACACATTATATTTACAGTACGAGCCCCGGAGCCAGGCTATCGTGGAGGTCGCAGCGCTCTTCCTAATGATCAATTCAGGAAACATTTCTATTCTTTTACCGCTCCTGTCGGGGGATTCCATCCAATTTCGTCCTCCAGTTTTAAGAAAGAACAAGCAAGGCGTATTTAAATTCCGGCGCTATATTCATAAACGTATACAATACTGAGTAATAAGAAGGGGGTATCTATAAGGCAAAAAAGAAAACTTTCTGCGCCGAATCGCGTAGTATTCCAATCGAACCGCTGAAACGCCGGGAGAACAACCCTTGACTCCCTGCCCATGCCTATACCTGGTCTTTTGTGTTGATGTACAGTTGTCCATGCGATGCATCCACCCCCCAAAAAATCCTTTACGCCTTGGTGCTGATGCTAAATGCAGAATTTGTAAATGCCAATGAAGAGCCTTCCTAAATCAACGCCTTGTTCGCTCGAGCGCCTAGCCGGTGCGTAAACTGAGCATTTCTTCCGTGACTTTTAAGTCGGATACGGTTCATGCCACATTCTAACTCCCTTCACCTCTCTATTGGAGCCGTTTGAAGCGGTCCCGGGCAACGGGACCGGAGCTTGCAGATGAGGTCTTGCACAATGTCGGTTCGGTTTAGTTCGAGACCAAACACCGGAGATCAGGTGGTCCACTGGTTAGCTCGAATGACGAGCACCATATGAAAGCGCTAGAGACCGGCACCGCCTTGGTTTTAAACGCCAACCAGACATGAATCAAGCACAGCATCAAGTGCCTGCATGTCGGTGTTCTCTGCACCCTCCCAACCCCCGTGGTCCTCCGAGTCGATGTCCATGGGCTCAGGGTGACTGTCGATACCTCCGACGCCCATATCTTGGAATATGGTCGATTTGTGGCCGTCGATATATGTATAGTCATTCCAGTGCTCCAGCTCGCCTTCCCGATAGTTGTAGACGATCGATTTCGTGACGGCGGGGAAGCTGCTGAGGTGGCAGTCGCCGATGTCCAGGGCTAGGCGCAAATCGGCGATATCCAGGGGCCGCCGCTCACTTGCTGACTTCGCCTCTATGGGTAGGAGACCGCTCTTGTCCCGAGATATTTCGCCCTTGGCGAGTGCACTTTCTTCCCGTCGCAGTCGTCGCCGGTACTTATGAGTTTGTATCCAGGCTGACCCTGCAGCGAACCCAGCATTGCCCGAATCTCCAGGTCCATTGCTTCTGGTCCTTCGAAAGACTACAGAAAGGAACTCTTTGATGAAAGTCTCCGTTGCGATTGTCATAAACTGTGCCGCATCTGGGGCGTGGCCGTTTACGAGACCTACTTCGTAGCACGTGGGTAACATCCTAGATTCTATGCTGCCGATGTCTGGGAACTCCCCTGATTCGATTGCTAATGGTTGCGCATATCGCTTCCGAATCTCCAAGTCAAGATCTACCCGCTTTAGTAAGACCTGGCACGAGGGCAAAGGCTGGCGGAACTCACTCATCTTATTAAGACCGTTCGCACTTGCAGGCACCTCGGAAGGCCGGGCTGACCGTCCTTTGTGATGATCTAAGAACATACTGGCCATGGCTTCGGATGGATCGTACTGCGCGAGGCGTTAGTCGGCAACTAGGTTCGTATGGATACTTGACGAGCAAGAGCCGGAATGCACTAACTTCATTATGAACTAGATCTTTAATCCGCCTCCTGTCCCGGCTCGGTAGTAACATGACTTCCGCCTTTAGCCGCCTTTCTGCAGCATCGCCCGTGACAGGTTTTGCGCCGACATTGGCGGCGGGCTTGTCGTTAGCTGAAACCCATGGTGCCAATCCCTGGTCGGGCATTTCCCTTGTGAGGTTTCCATATATTGCAGCGAGAAGCTGGTTATGTAAGTGAGTTCTGTCGCCATTTCCAGAAGATAATATGGGGTCAATGCGATCCGAGTATTCGGTTTGGTTTAACCGGCCTACGGCCCGCGCGTCAGCAACTTCTAGCCTAGAAAACGGACGAAGACGAAGGTTCCAACACGTTGATGACGGAATATGCTGGGGGGTGACGGACCAAGTATGAACTGGGTAGTGGACTCTTTATAAAAAGTCCATTGTTCGGTGCCAATTGCAGATTTCAAAGCGGTATAAAGAGGCTCAAGGTCGATGCGGGCAGGGATAATTTGGCTCGTCTTGGTAACTTTCTGGGAAGTGGGAGCAGAAACAGTTATGGATTTGAGTATAGGTGTCGATAAGCTAACGGAAGGGCGGCTTAAGGCCGCAGGGTCTATGTCAGGCATCGCGGTATGAGATGGTAGTGGTAGTGATGTTTTAAGGGTTATCGTGCTACGTCGCGGTGCGGCTGCGACTGGGGCTGGAGCAGCTGGAGTTGGAGACGCGCAAAGTTGGCCGATGCTGATCTAGAGTACCCAGGGTGGAGAGGCGTACGGAGAACCAGCACGGCGCAACTGGAAAAAATGGTGTCAAGCCCATTTATCGAGTGCGGCAAAGCATTGCGATCGGTAATTCGATTTTAAAATGATGAAAATGAAACCTGGGTGCTCATTATCCGATGAAAATGCCCTTGATGTGGTTTCTGTAATGGAAGCCCTGAGAGAGATATGAGCCTATTGTAGCCTGTCGTCAAAAGCTGGAAAACGCGCCCTCAGTCGGTGGCCTGTGCGCCGGAGTTAGTACGCCATGCGGGCCACTACAGCAGCTACCTACATCATGTGGGTTGATATCCTGTACCTAGATAGTACCTAATGGGCACGCTTATATCACACACGTAGGTAAGGTATCTGCAATGTAGTTCTTTGGATTCCCTTGCTCTCCAGCAAGCATTGAAGTTCAGCATACGAATTTTTTGGTAGGTTTCTATTTATGAATAATACATACTCTCGGTGCTAAGATCCCCAGTAGAAAATTAAAAAAAGGCGCTTTGGAAACTGTAGTATCTGAGGTGTCTAATTCTATGTAGTTTTACTTACCCCACGACATCGCAAATCCAGTGTCCCGCAGTTCAACCTTCCAAGGTTCTATCATATTAACTTTCTCGGCCGCGACGCGCTTCCCTCCTAGTACCTCTATCGATAATCGATAAATATTAACCCATTAAAGCAACCCAATATCCGTTACATAGAGAGAGCCAAGCGCGACTTACTTCGCACTTCGCTAGGAGTGTTGTCTCCTTTTCATCTTTGGGCCGGTTTACTTAAAAGACAATATGCCACAATGTCTGGCCCGTCACAAACAAACCGTGTCAACATTAGCGTCAACCGCCTCATTTCCCAGATAATACCTGCCGACGCTGATCTGAGTGAGGAAGACAACCGGGAGCGACATCAGATACTCTTCCAAGAAGTTAAAGAGATAATTGAGAGGTACATGATATCGTTCGATTATAAATCTTGCACTTGTTGACCATATTACCGTAGTCATACCTCTCCTCCCCTGGCCGATCAGAACCATGCCTCCGATCTCATCAAGCGGAGGCTGGTTCAGACGAATCCCGGCCAAGCATTGCGCTACTCAAACCTGTACTCTCGCTTGCTTGCCTTACCAGTGTTAAATCACAAATGGGCCATGCTTTATCTCTTATATCAACTAAGCGATTCTCAAGACCCCAATGAGCCGGACCCCCTAGCCTTCGCCGAGTTCCAGAGAGAACGGGCGAGGAGGAGGGAGGAAGAAAGGGGCATCATCGACCCAGTCGATTATCAGCCCGACCCGATGAATGACAGTTCGTTCAGGTCGGAGCACTCTACAAACGACTATCGCCCCACTGAATTGCGGGATGTTCTGCAGAACCCCCGTGATATCAGAATTACGGACGATGAGCCACAACATCCCTCCCGAGCAGCTCATTCTAGTCATCCTTCAACGCGCCGAGAGGCGAGGCAGAACGAAGCATCCAGGGACGAAGGACCCGGCCCCGCCAAGAGGGACGTCGCCATCAAGTCTAAGCTCCTGGCTGATAACTATGCCGATATAGATCCCTCGGAGCCAGCTCTGTTACGAGATCTTCCTTACACCTTACAAGGCCTATCATCTGCCACGCTTCCTTTTGGCGAAAAGTACACCCTCGAACTTCCACAAACTCTTCCTCCTCCGCTCATATGCCTACTTAATAGTCTTGCTGAGCCATCTCTACTCTACCGACAGCTCGAAGACTTTGTCGAGACTCCCGCTCAGGGCCTCCTCGGCCAAAGCCTCAGCGCTGCCATCGGCGACGAGCTCCGCTCGTACCTGACGCTAGTAGCTACCCTCGAAGGCCAGATTCGCCGTGCTCTTTCCACCATCGATGAGAGTGCACCTAGGAGCGGCATTGGCAAAGCTGGCGTAACACTTAAGCGCTGCGTCGTCTGGACCCGCGAAGCAACCATGGGACTAAGGCTCTTGAGCTTGATTTCTGCGGAGTCGAAGACAAAGAAGGGTGGACAACTCATCTCCCTGATACATTCATTCTCCTCCTCTCATGGCGACCCGGTCGTCGCCGCTTTTGCCGAACGATTATTAACACCTGTCACGCGCCCTTTCTACGACATTTTAAGGCACTGGATATATGACGGCGAACTCTCAGATCCTTATCAAGAGTTCTTCGTGCAAGAGCGATCCCCTGAAGACCAACCAAAGGGGAAATCTGGCTCCACTAACGTTTGGGAAGATAAATATATCTTGGACGCCCAAATGATCCCCTCAATTATTACCATCGACTTCGCGGATAAAGTCTTCCTCATTGGCAAGGCCCTCCATTTCATTCGGCATAGCTGTGGTGATGCACAATGGGTCGAGTCATACTCCAAGGAATCTTCCAAGGAACTTCGTTATGGAGACACTGCTACTCTGGAATCCTGGATTGACGACGCGTATAAAACCACAATGCGTCGGCTAATGCATCTCATGACCACCAAGTTTCATCTACTGAAACATCTTCAAGCTCTCAAGGACTACATTCTTCTCGGCCAAGGGGACTTCATCGCCTTATTAATGGAGTCGCTGGCCACCAATCTTGACCGACCCGCCGGTGCCCAATACAGGCACACACTAACAGCCCAGCTCGAACACGCCATCCGCGGTTCTAATGCTCAGTATGACTCGCCGGAGGTCCTACGCAGACTGGACGCGCGCATGCTACAGCTCTCGCATGGTGACATTGGTTGGGACTGTTTCACCCTCGAATACAAGATCGACGCGCCAGTAGACGTCGTCGTATCCGACTGGGGCAACCGTCAGTACCTGAAGGTGTTCAACTTCCTATGGCGCATAAAACGCGTCGAGTTCGCGCTCTCGTCCACCTGGCGCAAGGTAACGACGGGCTCGCGCGGTGTGCTGCAGACGAACCACCCGACGGTCCAGGAGACCTGGAAGACGACCCGCGGCTTCCTCGCCGAGATGGTCCACTTCGTCGGCCAACTGCAGTACTACATCCTCTTCGAGGTCATCGAGAGCTCCTGGACGGAGCTGCAGGAGCGGCTGCACCGGGAGGACGCCACCCTCGACGACGTCATCACGGCACACACCAAGTACCTGGACTCCATCACGCACAAGGGCCTCCTCGGCGCCCGCCGCCGCCGCTTCGTGGCGTCCTCCTCGGCCGCCTCCACGGGGTCCGGGAGCGCCGCCACGGCCGCCGCTGAGGAGGACGACAATAGCTACATGATCCAGCTGAGCGAACTGCTGCGCGTCATGCTCTCGTACCGCGACTGCGTCGACGGGCTCTACTCGTGGTCCGTGTCGGATTTCACGCGGCGCCAGGAGGCGGACCTTTTGCTGTCGTCCTCCTCCCGCTCCCGCTCCCGCGGGGAAAACCTGGACCAGCAGCAAGGCGAGGGCGACCATCCGCAGAGCGAGTTCCCCGCCCTCCAGGAGCGCCTCCGCCACCTCGGTGACCGGTTCCGCACCAAGCTCCAGATCCTGCTCGGCGACCTCGCCTACCAGCCCGACGTCGACCTCCGCTTCCTCGGCGTCTCCATGAACTTCAACGACGTCTACCAGCCCGTGCGCAGGAAGGCCAAGAGCACGCCGGCCCCGTCGACGGCGGCTGCTGCTTCTGGGGAGAGGGAGAAGAGCTCGAAGGGCTGACGCCGTTCCGAAGGTCGGATCGAAGTAAAGCAACAGTAGGGGTTGGTGGTCATGTTTTCTGCTTGCTACCTGGCCGTGGCCGGGGGCTTGTGGGGAGGTATAGTGTGTTGAGAGATATCAAGTATTACTTGTCCGGATAATATCTCGCGGAGTCACAGCACGAAAATGGCTGGAAGTCAACTCGCATGGTTTGTCATTCCAAATTATGATACGATGGGGAAGTTAGGAAGGAATACGAGGTCCAGTCACGTTCCTCTATGACGATAATAATTACGTCAACTAGAGGGCAGCGTAATCTCAAGCATGAAACTCATATAGGTAGTCCTCTCATACAAGATGACCAGAATGCGAATGTAGACCTGCTGTTCTGCTACTGACGGATATATGGTTTCACTTATCCTGCCCTGGTAACCGGATCTCAAGAGCATCGCGGTTTCTTCTTCACCTTAGCACGCCAGGTTATCGAATGAGATAGCGCCACGGACGGTTCTCCGCCGCTGCGGCCTAACATTGCGCGTAGCCCTATTAGGTATATGTCGCTTTCGTGAGTCGAGCCGCTTGAAATATTTTCATGTACGCTTCAAGATGCTGCGGGAAACCTTTCATGAAGTCAAAATAAGGGGGCTGCTTATATAAGCCATCTACAGGGGTGCGCCTGGGGCCAGCTCCGGGTGGTCGCACTGCATTGTCCGCTACCCAAAATTTAACACCTCAAACAAGCATCGATCGGAGCCAGCCGAACTGAGAAGTACCCCCCTTATCTGCATTGGCCTCTCCCCTACTGAGATTGCGCATAGCACGAAGGTAACGCGAAGAAAGAGAATGTGTGTCATAAAAATCTTGTTGTTTCTGATCTTACAAAAGAAAGGCTATCTAGAGAGCTCGTATCATATCATCACTCATACGTCCCGGTTCGTAAAGCGTAGACATCCGACCGACCTTTTTGCGCCTCCTTCCTAAGATGTTCCGACGATTCCTCTCGGCCTCGGCGTAGCCATGCCGGACCAGATTAACCATGTGTGGTGCTGTTCTGTTGCGCCTTTATATATGTACAATGTGAACTCCTCATTCCAAGCCAAGCGCGAGTTGATAGTTCCTTCAGTGGGACATAACCGCGCCCTATTTTTATACGCCGTTTCCTCTTCGCCTTATTGGTCGTAAGCGATCGATACAGTAGCGCAACTCTCCGTTTCCTCCACGGTAATTGTACAGGCGACTGCGTTTCTCGACCGTGAAGAAATATCTCCACGAGACAGCTGGTAATGTTGGAGCTGAAACTCGATTTGGTCGAATCGGAGCCGGGGTATGAGTAATGGGATAACGACCCAGGTTCAAAGCAATCGCTTGTTCAATATCTTTGAACGCCGATTGCAGCTAGTGAGTTAGGTCCTCCAGGAAGGGGGAAGTCCTTCCAAGGTAGGACCACCGTCGGAACAAAGGAGCCAAAGAAAAAATAGATAAAAGAAAAAAGTGGTACAGTCGGTTGAAAGTCATGTAACGCGTCCCTAAAGACGTAGGAACACACCAGTCGCCAAAACTACCGGGATCCCTCAGTATACCTGGATTTATGGTCGCAAATCATAGCAATCAGCGGAGGCTCGACGTATCCAGCTGAGCTGGCAAACCAACACATCAAATCGACCGAGATGCGCTTCCATATCCAGTATACATGGAATTCCAGCAACGTGCGACTGGTAAGCTCGGTAAGTGAGTTGTTACCTGCGGAAAGGGGTTTAGACGTCCGTCATTTCGGTGTCAACGGAGTCAGGTTCCAGCACTTCGTCAGCGGGACCCCAATTCCCTTCGAAGACGGTAGCCCCAGCTCGCTGGCGAGTTGCAGTCCAGGCAAGCGACTCCAACTGAAGAAGTTGAGAAACTGTCGGGCGGCACATCGGTTCCGCTGCAAGCATCCATCTCACGACCGTATCAAGAGAGCTTCGGTGGCTCGGGTCCTTCATGAAATCCGGTGGGTCTTGTAGCTCGTTCTTCCGTGCTAGTCCAAAGATGTCACCTGAGTGTCGAGACGCTCCTCTCAGGTGGTAGGCGCGACGAGCGTTCTTTGTGGCGCCGTCGCATCCGAATATGTTGACACTACGCTCAGTCTCATCAACTGGCATACCCGTAGCATCTCGCAAAACCGTCGTCGCGTCTCGAGTGAGGGTAGGAACCTCGGAGAAGTCGCCTTCTCTCAGAGCTGTCCAGGTTGCCCCGTTCTCAGGTAGTTTGACATTCGCCGCAATCTCCAGCATGATAAGTCCAAGTGAGAATATGTCAGCCGGCTTGTCGATTTCAGAACGGAGGGCCTCAGGCGCCAGGTACTCGCGGTCGCCCTCGAGATCGGGAAAGTTGTCAGCAGGCATGGACGTGGCTAGGCCAAAGTCCCCAATCTTGAGAGTGCCCTCAAAGTCGATAAGGATATTCGCCGGCTTTAGGTCAAGATGGACATATCCTGCATCATGTATGTGCCGCAACCCCTGTCAGAGTTTAGTAACGGAACTCAAGTAAATGCTATCTGGGTACTCACCTGGCTTATTTCCAGCATGATCTTCCAGATCCGGAAGTCATCGAGCCTGCCTTTTAGGCCGACGAGAGATAAGAAAACATCAAGACTACCCTCTTCGCAATACTCAGTTTGGATATAGAGATTGTTTTTCTCCTCCCAGCTGTCAATGAGTTGCAAGATATGGTCGCAGCCCTGGAGATTTTTCAAGATGGACACTTCGCGGAGCCGGAGGGCCCTATCCTTGTCGCCCTGGAATGGGAGAGACAGTTTCTTGACAGCGAAAAATTTGCCAGAAGGCGAAGGCGGTGTGCGGTGCGTGGGGGTGCTAAAGAAACTTTGCTGAGCCCTTGCGGCAGGCTTCGCAGATTCTGTGACCTTGTAGACTTGCGAGAATTCCCCCTTGCCTATGTATTCTACCTTCCCAAACCGTGAGACGAGGCCTTCATCCAAGTCACGAGGAGCCATGCCGTTAACGGGCGTGATGGCACGCCGGTCCTGATTGAACGGGAACGTTTCCGCTCTCGTGGTGGGCGTGGCGGGGGGGAATATCGATCTCCGCTCCCCACTCCAAGGGAAGAGAGAACCATCTGCGTGCTGCGAGATCGACAGGCGGCTCGCATCAGGAGGAATGATATTATCCCGAGGAGTACGGGGAGATGCTTTTTCTGCAAACTCCAGCCGATCCATGGGGCTGGCTGGAATGACGGAAGTGGTCTTAGCAAAATGAACCTTTGAAGTAGTCTTGACTGAGGGTGACATATGAATCGTCTTAAGAGGCGCCGGTGTGGAGAAGCAACCGCGACCGGCCCTAGTCGGACAGAAGGATGGCAAGGAAATAGACGTGGAAGGGGATGTCCCCTGAGCAGTGGACATCGGTATAACAGAAGCGCTGCCACTAGAGACAGCACCTTCTGGGTCCCGACTGCTGTCATCACTGCAGGGCCCCATTAAGGGACTGTACTTACAGCTTACGCCCGATTCTTGCCAGGAACCAATGTTCCCAAAAACGGATGTAGAAGCCGACCTCTGTCGGTTGGTTGTGGGGCTATCATTGGTCAGTTGGTTCAGATTGCTCGAGCTCTCTTCTAGAAGTTGCTGTTTGGTGGGAGTCGGTGGTATGCCTTCGTCGATGCCAGTCATGCTTTCGATGCTGCTCTCATTAGCCTCGGGGGGGTTTCTTCCATCATCGCTATAAAGGCTAAGTAGGCTACCCTTGCGCGAATGCCTAGAGAAGCCATTGAACAGCACTGGTCGAGTCTGTTCGCCGAAGATGTTCTGTGAGCGGGCAGAAGGAGGGTTGAAAGGAGTTGACGGAGTGCCGAAACTATGCCTAATATGCCGGCTTCGTGCTTTGCCACTTCCTGGAGGGGGAGGGTACGTGTTGAAACCACTTATTTTGTTCTTACACGGTGTGTCGGGGACGACGAATCCGAAGCTTCCATCCCCTGGATGGCCAAGTTCAGGATTCCGGTTCATCTTAGAGACTAAGCCTGTAGAAGCAAAGGCTCCCTCGTACGGTTTGGCGTGCTTGTAATCTGGGGTGGAGACGCTCGCAACAGGGCCTACTCCTCTTTCGGGCTGCGGCCGGACAGCACCAATCGGTAAGCTCTTGGAGAAATTCATAGGAGCCCTCGGTCTTTCGCTGAGCTGCATAGGAGCGTGTGTCGGTGATTCATCCACCAAGCTCGAGCCAGAAGACGAGGTGGTCATGGCACGCGAAAGCGGGTGAGGCTGATGCGCCGGCTGAGAAGGCATGTGCGCGGAAGGATTGGGAAGAGGGCCCTGGTTGAATGGACTATCCCGCTGCGGCGGCGGCAAGAAATGATCCATGGATAAGCGTGGTCGGTGCTTGGCGTTAGAAGTTGCCGTCGCATCATTGGAAATTTGTGACAGCTGTTGCGCGGCGTGTCGCCGTCCCCATGATGTCCGCTCCGTGCTATGGCGCTGTTGGAGGGTAGACCTCCGGAGGGACCCGGCTCTGCGCGGCATGACAGACGGAGTGGGCGGCACCGCTTGCTCTGACGATGTAGCGGTGTTCGATCCAGTCCACTCATACTCCCGAGCTGTGTCCTCGTGGATCTCTGGGCTTGGAGAGCCAGGGCCGAGATCAAAGACATTAAAATCGCTTCCAAAGTTGGAAGGACCATAGCTGCGACGCTTTGGCCTGGGACTGCCAGAAAATGTCTGGTCGAGATTCATCGTCGCATCACTCCGCTTCAAGGGACTGACTACCGGGCTGGCGGGGATGGGACTGCTCGCATCGGCGGGCCGTGGCATAGCGAACTGAGATAATGCGCCTGAAATATCCAGGTGCATGCTCTGTCGGTTGGGAGGCTTTTCTGCGCCCTTGCGCGACACCGGGCTACGCGCGCCGAAAATGTTTAGGTTCTCCTGTCCTGAAGCGCTAGATTCCACTGGTGAAGACGAAGGGGGCGTGGAGTTGGCGATATTTGAAGTGGCGTTTAAAGCGCGTCTAGGGACAGCCGGGCTTTTCGGTGACGTACGCGGAGATGTACGGGGCGACGTACGGGTTCGCAGAGCAGGTTTCGTCGATGAAGAAGGAATTCCTGGACTCTTAGAGGATTTGGCGGATCGCAGCGATAGCTTCGCACTTGGGCGAAATGGCGTGGCGAGCGGCGACTGCGGTGCGGGTGAGTTCGATGACGAGTTTTGACCAAAATATTGAGATTGGACACGCCTGAGGGATGGAGAAGATGGCGAAGAGCCAGCGCTAGAACTGCTCTGCGAAGAGGTTGTTCTAACGAGAGAAAACTTGGAAGGGGAGCGCGACAGAGAGCGTCTCAACGATCGCAAACCAGCTTGGACATCAACATGATGCACATGGGTCGGCGAAGGTAATGTCAGTGTCCCTCCGCTGTTGGACATTTTTCTCCAATGAGGTTCCTGTTGGCGAACGAGTTTCGATGGCAATCAGTAAATGAATGCGCGTGGGGTATGCGACGATAGATATCAAAGTCGGAAGAAGCTGGTCTGAGGGATCTGCTCGAGGGACGTTGAATGTTGATATGGGGCTCGCGACAATCGCATTGACTGGTTGTAGAGACAGTACAATTGTGTTGGTGTTGGCGGTTCTCTTGTGTCGCCAAGCTGAGGAATGTAAAATGAACAGTGGAAATCAGTACGGCGAGAACATCAGGAATGCCAATTTAGGTGGATTAACTGATTGATGATGTAAGGGCAGATGAAGTTGACAAAGAGAATGAGACGAGACGTTCCTCCAAAAGTAGGAGGGGTGGTGACAAAGAGGATGATGATGATGATCAAGAAGCTGATTTAGATATGATATGATGCGATGCCGTGTGTGTTTGTCTGGTTGTTTATGCCGCTACCCATTAAACAACATGCTTCTTGCTGGCTGGCTCACTTCCTTTTTTTCTTTCTTTTACTTTCTATCGTCGAAAGTGTACCTTCCTCTGTGTACGGAATGCGTGCGACTGCAATTACAACTGCAACTCGGTTTCCGAAACCTGTTACAGTTACCGTCACAGTTACTGTCGCTGTGGCTGTCGCAAGTCGTTCTCGATGAGCAAGTCAGTTGCCACCCACGACACTGATCTGGATATGGACCCGGGTTGGTGTGGGCATTTAGGCCAAACGTTTAGCGTTGATGTGGACGTTGACGATGGCGTCGACGGCAGCAACGGAGGCACCAAAATGCGCAAGATGCAGCTAAAATATGCAGATACGATGACAACTGCTGCAACCACCACCAGTCCACAGCCCACCAACGCAGCGCTTTCCCAAAATCCCCGTGGGCGCTCTTGAATGGCTGGATATATGGATCAACTTCGTTGTCTTGCGGCGATTTTCCGGTTGTTGGACGAAAGTGGGAGTGGTGTGAGTCAAGACAGCCCGTCACAAGGAAATGTCTCTTCAATGAGTTGAATCTGCAAAATGCGCAAATGGGGGGGGAGGTGCATTAGTTTGGGCTCGAAAGAGGATGCATGAATCATCCCATTGGGAAGAACAACCGCGTTTTGTTTATGTCGCGACGCGTCATGTGGGCACTTTCTACTTTATTGGTGGGTACTTCTGGAAAATCCCCCAATCCGCTTGCCTCTGGCCCGTCAAAAGTGGGAGCACTTTCGAGCGTCGTGCTGTAATCCGCCCACCTTCCATGTACTCCTTATAACTTTGGGTACCTGTTAATCGAGTTACTCTATGGACTGACCTTTGCTAAGTACATTACTTTGCTGGAACCCTTTCCTACGCTGACGTCTTTTGCGTAAGCCCTGCTGCTCATAATTTTTTTTTCTTTTTATTTTTGTTTTCTATTTTTCTTCCGGCAATGTTTTTGAGAAGATCTGCTGCTGGATGATGGGAAGTTGCAGAGTCATAATGTTATATATGTCGGGGTAGCAATGAATCCCATTGTTATACTATTATGGCATATGTACGTAATGTCTGTATTGCTGCACTTGGATATACATAAAAAGGTACCAAAGACGAGGTCAACTTACATAGCTCAACGCGTTTATTTACTTTCCACAATTTGTTTTTGATTCTGGCCAATCAGAGAGCTGCAGGCCAGTGGAAGAACCATATGCGTGGCCCCGATCTGTGGTTTGCGACTGGCACAGGCCCGTTGCGGCTAGTCAAGATTCCCCTCCTGTCAACTGGCGTCATTGATTTGTACGAAAATGGAAAAGAGGGGATTTCGCGAACTTCAGCCTCCTGTCCTGGGTCCGTCTCAACTTTTTGCCCAAGATCAGCCAAAGCCTGTGATCTGGTCCGTTTTGTTCAAGTTTCAAACACACGCAATATCCTCCTAGGTACCTATGCATGTATGTGCTGCCACCTCTATCGCACTTTCTCTCTCTTCCCAGCACCTTCCAACTAAAGTTATCCTTCACGTTAAGGAAGGTAGGGCGTGTTCTCAGCATGGCCTACGCTCAAAAGCCAATAATAAACAATACAATGCGCCGATACGAAGTATCATTACCTTGTACTGCGATGCGATGCAGTTCTAGAGATAAAACTCGCATCGCATCAGAAGTATTACTGCATTTTGGGGGGTTCCCCTCCCGATAACTCGCTCCTGCCCTGTACTCCGCTTAAACGGCTAGATTCAACACTAAAAAAGGGGGTTCGGGCCAGACGGCTCCATGTGAAGATCACTGCCCCGGGTCTCGCTACGTTAGGGGTTGCGGCTAGAAATCGACAACGTCGCAGATCAGTACTTATCGTTCATATCGACAAGGGGCAGGTCCCTTTATGATCGCATACGGACGCGGCCAAGACGACGTCATGTGCCCATAGGTAGGATTACTCTACGGTCCCAGCGGCTCCTTCTTACACAAGTGCGCCTGCCCTGAGAAGATTGGAGTGGCTGGCAACGGCATCCTATGCCGCATTTATATTCGGTGGCTGCGAAAATCGAGAACTATCCACTGCAACCGAGTACGTGCCTATGTAGTAGCGTGCCCTTCACCGCTCCTACGCTCGCGCCCTAACGAGTCCGGCGTCCCCACAGGGATAGCACAGTCATTGAGTGGGGGAAAATGCAAGCAACCGCGCAGTCCTCTTCCGGCGGCTAAGTCTGCACAAAACTAGATGCAGATTCTCGCGAGCCTCCCACGACTTGCCTCGTGTCATCAGCGCCCCATAAGCCCACCTTCCCTATGTATATAGGGACCACCACGTCTCATACCTCAAGCGCTGCCATGGCCCAGCTGTGGGCGCTTCTGCAGGACCGGACTCATCTTATTGCAGAAACGCCGTCGTCATGATATTGGGCTGCGATGAGACGCGGGGCAGGATGACATTCATTCTCTCGTCTGTCTCCTGGACAACCTTGTACAGCTCATCAACCACCTTCCAGAAATCGTTATAAATGGACTCCGTTATCCTAGAGGATAGGAACACGGGGAGACAGTCCACAGCGTCGGAATAACAACCAGGGGCTTATCTGCAGTAGCGAAGAATCTGTCGGGCGCCAGGAGCTTCAGAGCGGAAAGTCTGGGCCCATCAGCAATGAGGAAAACGAAGTAAACAAACAGGTTGTCATTCGGAGGACGACTAGTATTTCGCCCTCGGGATGAAGATGATTCGATCCATAATCCCCGGTTGTCTGCAGTGCTGTTGGTGGTGGATTATCCTCGTCGGCTGACCCTGCCTAAGTCTCCATGCTTCAGAAGCTTCCTATGTACTATGTATTAAGGTATAATTATCTTATGCGCATAGACCCACTACTCTCTGCATCTGCATGAAAAGCTTGGCCTACTCCAGAGTTCATTCCAACATTTGATATGCCATGAGACCATCATCGTTTATCCGTCCCAATCCCATATCGACTGTGAGTGAGGTCCTGGGTTTATCGTTAGCGCATATTCATAGCTATAGGAATATGTATGTGCGCGAAGAGCTTCTGCTTATATTCGGTCTATACTGAAGTGACAATAGATCCTAAAACTGCAAGCCGTCTACTATATAGACTATTCGGGACAGATCTTGTTTCCCCCTTCTACCTAGACTCCCTCTCCGGGACAAATAAACACTCTGAGACAGTAAGAACTAGGGAATATCGGGAATGGACCACATGGCTTTGCCTTTCTACGAGTTTGAAGTCCTGCTGAGGATAGGATATGCTTTGAATGGAACTGATAGCTGGTATCCTCCAGGGCTTAGCCACTCATACGATACAGTCCAATACACGGCACTACTAATGAGTAACTTTAGAGAACGCCATCGCCGCGTCATCTGTTCATTCCAGTGCCTGCTATGCTTCCCCCTCTTCTCTTCCCTTCCTCTCCCGTTCATGGGATATGTCGGCATTATAATTGCTTCCCCAACTTCTCAATCGCTGCATCCAGACGTCCTTCCCAATCATGGTCATCTCTTCTCCAGTTTGGGTCAATTCCCTGCACGACCCTCCATACGTCATACCCACCGCGGAAATATGGATCGGCTCTGTGCTCGATGAGGAACTCCATATACCGGACGTTCCGTTGTTTCGCTGCACTCTGCAGCGGCGTACCTTCTCTAAGGTACTGCCCGCGGGCATTGTCTAAGCTGTCGACATCGACACCGATCTTCAACAGATGTTCTGTCATTTCGAGCATTTCCAGACGCCGCGGACGGGTTGTAGAGTTTGGATAGTGTGCATAGGCTAAGAGTTGCAACGGCCACGCGTAGCTCCGTATTGTAGCAGCAAGTTAATGACTTCCAGAGTAGATGCAAAAGCTGCGTGGTTGGGTAAGAAACCCGATCTGCGATTGATTGGCGTTATGCCCCATGGACAGTTGTTCTCAAGGTCATGAGGTCCTAGGTTTGGTCCGCCCCTTGTTGAAGCAAGAGCATCTCGATCTCCTTCTTCTTTAAGCAGCATCAGGCTTGAGTGTTAATAATCTCTTTAACGAACTCCAGCACGACCCGCCTCAAGCTAGAGCAACCATCTAGTGCTCGGCAGTCTGATTTGGATGCCAGCCATATTCGGCTAGGAGCTTCAATAAATCGAGAAATTCGTTCTTGTAGGCATTTTTTACGACGTATTTCTGGATTTCGCACCTTTTTCTAGGAGAAACCGGACAGTTTCTAGCTGATCACCCGACGCTGCACAGTCCAAAAGTTGCCGGAGGCCACCCTGGCTTGGTTCATGATTCGACATAAAAGCCTCCACATTGGAAGTCTTCCCTCTCTCACATTATGAGTAGAAGTATTCGTATTCGGCGTCTCTGTTATACGCTGTTCTGCTGCTTTTCTGGAGGTAGACTGGCTCTGGTAGCTTCGGTGGTAGAGGCGGGAGGCCTGCAAACCGGGCTTCTAGGCGCTCTGCTGCTCAGCGAAGCTTGCGACTAGATCTTTCTCGTGTTGTCACTGGAGCCCTGAGTCAATCCATTTTTCTGGTTTCCGCCATATCGTCGTTCATTCCCACGTACGTGATATACTTTAAGCTGCCAATGGGATTAAAAGGAGGTTGAGGTTAGAGAACCTCCAAGATCAAGTCCTTCGTAGTAAAGGAACATGAGTCCACTATGTTATCACGATAGCTAGATGCACGAAATGCGATCAATGACCGGTCGGGCGTAAGTGTTGTTCAGAATGATTTGGAATGTCAGCACAGGGTGTTAGTCAATTTGTTTCAGTATATCTTATTGGCCCATCAATATTGTTGGTTAATTCAAAGCTCCGACCTATCTGCCCCATTCGGCCCCGGGCGGTTGTCCGGGAAAGGACAGTTTCAAATCAGTCATACCCGGCAAGTTCAGACTTGGGTACTTCATTTCCACGCTTAAAGTAGAATAGGAGCAAATTGATGGTTGTATTGCCCCTATGGCCTTGCTGGTCTCTTCCGTGCCGCATCATTGGAGGAATCCAGGAATGCTCCCCTATTCCAATTTTGGAAGCCTTCAGAACGGATAGTCTTAGCGGACCATTAGCTGAAAGCCAAACTTGGGGGTTCAATCCAGAGAAAATGGTTACGAAGCAGCAAGAAAGGACTAAGCTCCCTGCCACCAGCGAATACATAACAACATTTACGAATTGGACGTGGATAAGAGAATCATTCCTCTCACACGCCTCAAGTCTCTGAATCCATATGGTCTAGATTAAGTTACTCGTTATACGAGTCCATCTGTAGTTGGCGAAAATAAAACTGAAGGTCCTCAAAGAGATCCCTTTATCCAAAAGCGATTAAAATGTTATATTTAGTTGAGGGATCGTCTTAAATCGTGTAGCTGTTTCCTTAAGTTAGTGAAAGCACACAACTACCACTAAGATAGGCATCCGTATATAGTGGATTCCTCCTACATAATAAAGGACACCAAAGCAGCCTCTTTGGCAGCCGATGACCCAATAGACCGCTAGGTAATCCGCATCATCGTCGGCAAACTTTGTGGTTAGTTACAATGACGAGAAAATGCTGGAAACAGACCCGTTAATAATTACGTGGCTTCCTTAAAGCATCCTAGGGTCTTGAGACATAACACGATTCTTCAACAAGCTGTCCTGTGATACATCTTCTGGTAGGATAATAAGGAGAGAAGAAGGATTAATACTGCATGTTACTGGTATCAAGATCATCTTAGGCGACAGGGTAGTGGTCAGCAGAGCTAACATCACTGTCAGTTCTCAGAATGTTTGTATCGGATCATCCACATGGTTCTTTTAGGACCATGGCAAGACCAACATAGATAGACCCCTAAACTACCGGGCAGCCGCTGACCATATCAACAGATGAGCCACCTCTGACACCAGGTATATCCCGTCGCTGTCATCAATATATTCTGAGCGAATTTCTTCTTCCATCGTATCTGAATCATCATCGGCCTTGATTATCCGTTATTGAGCAGTCCAATATTGTTATCGGCCACATCTCTTTACTATTCGGTTCCCATATTTCGGCGATTGGGATATAAAGGTGGCTCAACGATCTTGGCCGGAACCCGCACAGCATCAACTCTTCAGTCTTACATGATGATCAAGCCGCTGAAGACCGCTCTGTTCTCTTTCGCCCTTGGTCTCCACGTCATTTTCCTCGCCGCAAGGATATATAGTGAAGATCATGGTCTTACAGAAACTCTAAATGCGAGGAGGGCGCGACGGCCACATCATCGGTTACGCGCCCAAGCATAGAACCTCCTCAATGCAATCAGACCACGCAGCTTACCTTGACGACACCGTCTACAAGAGACACCGGGTCCGAGACAATCACCCAGTCTACCCAGGCTGAGCAGGTCACTCAGTCCACGCAGACAACTTCATCGCCTCAGCCTACCGAGACCGGCCTACCCCCCGAATCTACATGTAAGCCTACAGCTCCTATTGTCATACTCTATATCACAACGTCATGAGATAGAATAGCAGCCACCTTGGCTGTAGTACAGGGTAGTCCAACTATCTCGCCAATAACCCTGTCTGACGCTGCGCCAACAAAGCTAGAGCCCAGCGGGGATGCCATTCAATCGAGTATCGATGGTTTGTCAGAAGATTATGCCGGTGTGCTCTCTGCTGTTAGCCCCTGGGCAGAAACTCCAGATCTTGCCCTGGTGACTAGTGCGGACCAGGCGGTTGAAACTTTGCTGCCCAAAATACGGCTCTTAGCTGATAGTCTGCCCAACGGTGAGAATATCCCGATTCGTCATTGCGAGGATGCTGAGAGAGTTGCACGTAGTCTTCTGCTCATGCCTCAGCTCGGGTAAGGAGGGACGATGACACGGAACTCTTGGACGGCCTTCACGGCTTAACCTGTAGTACATTCGATATGTTGAATGGTCTTCGTGATGTTCAAAAACATCGGAGGAGGGTATTCTCAAAGGAATCATCCAGGGCGTTATCCGTAGTACTGAGACCATCACGTTTGGGCTGCGAGGCGCCATCGATACAGTCAGTGGTGGGGGAAATGGGGGCGGAGATGACCAGGATGGCGAGGTGGCGAGGAAGGATACGAGGACTTGGACGTGGACGGAGACGAGGGTGGAGAGGGAAACAACCCTACCAAGGCCTCAGACACCGAGCCTACCGAGACGGAACAGACGTTACGCGCGACAAGTACTGAAGTTTCATCTATAACTTCATGTACCACGACTATTACTGCGGCATATAAGAGCGTCTTCTTCTCAATAACAACAGGTAAGTTATTGCCGCGTCTAGCTTTGTCCACGCAGCCACAGCTCAAAATAGTTGAGCCGCCTCTGGCTGCCTGGGTGTGTGTCTCATCATTATCATTTATATTGCGAACGAAATTTCCTTTCCTTATCGTCCCCGAATAATTAAAAGCTTCTGTCATTCATTGCCCATTATCCATATACTACCATTTGGCAACCCCTGGAAATGCGGATCGCCTACCTCATGGACGAAGAATATAGCACTCACCGTGGGAAAGTATTCATACGATACCAGCCAGCGCGTAGCTGTAATGACCAAGCAGCTTAGCGGATGTGGATAGACGGCCGGGAGCTTGGGAGCAGACATGATGAGTGGGCACCATATCCGTTCCAGGTTCTACCTTGGGGGGGAACCAAGGGCGGGATTTAATGGGTCATCAGGAGGCCGGAGAAGACTGTTCTATTAACTCTGCGACTCCTTCTACTTCAGCGGTCCATCCACGCCTACTGGAACGCATACATCAGCAGGAACTTCTACACATGCTGGAACCTCTACACATACATACTGGAACCGATTCACCTACTGGACACAATTACGTCGACAGGAAGATCTACGTCGAGTGGAAGATCTGCATCTAGCGAAGGTAATGCTTCTACAGGGAAACCCAAATCGACCAAAGATGCGGCGCCGACAACCACCACAACCACAACAAAAGAACAAGCATCGCGAACAGAAACGGAAGAGGAACCAGAACCAGCAGAGGCTGAGCCGCCCGAGCCCACATACGAAAAAGGCGCTTGCAATGCAAGCAACTCCTACAGCATCTCATGCCCTTTCAGGTAACCCTAAGACTTGCCAGGGGCTTTGTAACCCCTAATTGTGACCCAGACCCCCCGAGTGCTCGCCAGACAACAGAGCGGGCAAGAGCGAACAGTCACTAACTGCAAACATGGCAGATACGCGTCCATGAGTACGTAGGCGGGGACGAGACGGGACTGGGGCTACGGCGCCAAGGCGACGTTCCTCGACGGGCGGGTCGACAGCAAGAAGAAGCGCGACGAGATCCCGCCGGGACAGTGGGGGAAGCCGCACCCGCTGCTCTGCCAGGCGAAGGACGTCGTGTTCGATGCGGGCGACGCGAAGTGGTCGACGGACGACGGGGACGGAGACCGGAAGAAGATGCCGAGGTGGGAAGTCGGTGACTTTTTAGCTAAAGGCGCCACTCAGTTTAGTACAGATCGGCTTCCTCTTCAATTAGTCTGTTTCTTTTGGTTTTCCCTTCTGTGTTATACCTTTTCAAGCTGTGCTTCTCTTCTTTCTTCCCCGGCTTTTCTTTCTGGCTTTGGGTACGTGAAAGGGGAAGGATGACACCCATATGAAAAATAGCCAATTACAGTTTTTCGATAGCATAGAATCATTGTTACAAGTACCAAAACCAGGGCTAAACCGGAATAATCATGTATCAAGCCTTCTTTGAATGGCTCTCATATCGTCTCTAGCCCTGAGAGCAATCTCCCCTGCCTCGCCATCGACCTCATCGCTCGCCGCAACTTCTCCAGAGCCCTTCTCCCACGACTCCCAAGTCGGCAAATCGAACCCCGATTCCCCGCCCCGGCACAACCCGTAGATTTTCTGACCGGCAATCGAAATCCAAGCTGAGGCCGTGGGCGTGTAGGTGGCTGCGCGGTAACGTGGTTCGGGCGTATCGTACGGGTACGGACCAGCCAGCGCCTCCCTCATGCGGCTCTTAACATAGTACGCCATGCCAGACCAGCCGGGGCTACTGGCGAGGCACGTCGTGGCGGACGAGATCGCGTTGAGGAAAGGGGTTACCTGGACCACCATTCACTGATCTCCATACCTTCGTCCGAGTCGACGCCTGTTTCGCATGGTTGGTTAGAAGTCAGCAGCTTGGGTTATTCAAAGGGGAGCCCGGACGAAGTTCCTGAAACTCACTTATCCCGTACTCCCGAAACACCCGAGGTGAAGGTGGGCAGATTCGCCCAATACCTATCGTCCCATTCGTCCTTGGCATCGTTTCCGTGCTCGTCCCTGACCTTGGGCTTCCTGAGTGCGCCCAGAAGGTCGACAAGAGGCTTACTCGTTTCTCGGTCGCTCCTAAGCTCTTGCACGGCACTGCAGGAGAGGCCTCAGACGGATGCGATGCGCAGGTTGTTCGGATATTTCCTACGAGAGGCACCAATACGGCCGCCATATTGTGCGCTTCATCTTCTGGGGTCGACTTGTTTCTAGCAAATTTTGATATCTGTTAATCAGCGTTGGCTCTCTGTAATTTGACGCTCCTTCGACGAGCGCGCCTTTGATGCCCAGGATTGGATAGACAGTTACTATATCTGTGATGTAAATCTTCTTTTGCTGGTGTCGGCTCGTTGCGCCTTACTGAACCTCCAAGTCTTATCGCATGCAAAAGAGTGCTAGAGTGACAGGGTCGAAGCCAGCAAGAGAGCCTCGCTTAAGGGGGCGAGGTCATAAGGCAATGCCAGTGATGTCATGTAACTAACCGCGCGAACGCATCATATAGATACCTCGTTGGAGGACCGCTTCGATCACCTACAATGCCGTCTATTTTTATAGGCTGTCTACGTTAACCGCTTTTCGTCAACAAACAGACGTGCAGAGGCTCATCTAACACCAGACAGCAACCAACTCTGCTTAATTTCCCGACGAAGCCCAGCCCGCCCAGTCAGGGGCCATACCACAAAACGCCAGCCAATCCCAGATGCTTCCGCAGGGGCACGAACATGCATAATGCCTTCCCACCACCAACCTCCTTACTTTTAGTGACCGAACCGCCGCCTCAAACACCCGCAAACGCAACCAACGAATCCTAATATCCCTGAATCCAGGGAGATAAAAGTCGGTAAGAGGTGAAGGGGTATCATTCCATGCAGGAGACATATGAAACCAAAGAACGGAAAAAGCAGACAAAAATCCGTGCCCTATCAATGCTAACTTCGAACGCAATTTCGTTTTCTCCGCTCGAACTTATTCCAGCTTGCACTTGATCCACTCAATCCAGCAACTGATGTCCTCGGCCGTCTCCAGCATGGCGGCCCACTGGGCGACCGTGTACGACTTGCCCTTACCCTTGCTGTTCGCAGACTCGGCCCCGCCGCCGTTTCTCTCGTCAACATCACCGAAGATGTTGTGCGAAACGATGTGGACCCGCCCGCCCGGCTGGACCTCGATGTGGATGTTGGCCGTCTTGGACCGGAAGGGGAAGACGATCTGCAGGCGCGTGACGGGGTGCACCGTGAGAGTGATGTCCACGGCGGTCGTGGCGGGCTGTTTGCTTGCTTGAGACATGAACCGGGAGAAATCGTCTCCTATGGTACTCGCTACGGAGCTATCCTTGCTCTTATCGTTGCCTTTGGTCGCTTTCGGGTCGCTAGGACCCTGCCGCTTGAAACTGTTGAATAGAAGCGTAGACAAGAAAGCATACTGTCGCAACGTCGGAAGCATCTGCACGAGTTCCTTCGGATGTGAGAAGGGCACCTCCCTGAGAATCTGGCCATAGACCGGCTTGTAGATGTGAAGGGTATTCATGTGGGTCTTCAAGTCCGGTTCAGTCTGGCCCTCCTTTACCCCTGGAAAGGTAGCGACCGTCCGGGTATGCTCAATCATGCGAGGCTCACTAGGGTCGTAGGCGCTCCCTTCGGGTATAGGAAATTGGAGAACATCGAAAGTTGCGCTGGAAAGGTGCGGTTCTGTAGCGCAGAGTTTATATATGTCCATGGCTACCGCTTGTGTGACGATGACAGGGGGATCGAACGTCGCCAAGAAGACGACCTCAGGGGTTTTGGGACCGGACATAGGGTTGCCGGGCTCAAGTCCCTCCTCTGATTTCAACTCTTCTATAGGTGGCAAGATAGTATTTTCTGGCTCAAGCCAGTCCAAAACGGGCCCCGTGGCGGATATTATATCCTCGTTAGTCGGATCCGATTTCTCGATGTCGGGCCCAATCCATTTCTCCGAGACCCGGACAGGCGTATAGGCCATGTTGTTCATAGGGGTGTAGTCCATGCTGTTGATAGGTCCACAGCCGATTTTGATCGCCCATGTCTTCCTGTCATCATCGGTATCTACCGTTGTAGATGGCAATTTCCTCTTGTCCTTCCAGTAGTCGAGACTTAAGCCGATCTGACCCCGTGTGTGCATCTGAGGATACCCGGCGCGAGTGCAGAGGGCGTAGACCTTCAGCTTGTCTTCTGGCTGGCAGTTCAGAGAAGGGTCTTCCCGTAGTTTCTCGAGGTCCCACCTGTGCAAACGCACCAAGCTCTCGTATATGCCTGCAACCGCTTCGTGACAATTGAGGCCCGGGCTGACGCTCAATCTATCCAGAGTAGCCAGCCGCTTAAGGTTAGCCTTGAACTGGGTTAGATACTTAGTTAGGGGACTCTGGTTGGGTGCGAGAGAGAGATCCCTTTTCAGGACCTCGGATGCCCTGTCGACATGCTTATCAACGATAGATATCGGCTCGTTGAAAGCTAACGCCGCGTGATTTACAATATGCTCGGTGATTCCGATTTCCACAGACATGATGGAACCTGCAATTATTAACGTTTTCGCGTTCTTTTCGCCTCCTATGACATCTTCCCAGATGGAATCGAGATCTAATTGCTTGGCCAACCTCTCGAGTGAGTCGTTGCTGACTCGAGCGCTATTGGCATCCTACACGATTTTAGCACGCGCCACCATAGAATCACGTTGTAGGCCTAGCGCCAAAACTCACCGTCAATATCTTAATGACCTCATCCATTCTTCTCTTGCGGTCGTCCTCGTCTGCGCGTCCGGTGCCCCCCACAAGTCCGCCCATACTAAGAGCATCCAATCCGAGATCGTTAATCCCCAATGCTCCCAGAGCTGCGGCAGCTGTAGGGCTGTCGAAGTTCACAGGTTGGTTCACGGAGTGACCCATAGTAGAAGCGGAAGGAGCCATAGCGGGCGAGTTCTTAGCTGCGGGAGACTTCTTGAACTGCTGCGGCGAAGACCGCGGACCATGTGGTGAGAAGGCGGCTTGAGTCTGCGGGTTGGAGAAGGGCGTCGAGGCTTGTGGAGTGGGAGCTGCGCCGGGATGCTGCGAAGGCGTCCTGCCCTGTTGGGAGGGCCCATGGCGCATCGGAGTCGACATGGTTTGCTTCTGGTTTCTTACTGAAGAGCTCTTGGATGGTCGTGGAATACGATTGTAAACGCTGTGGTTGCTTATCTATGTTTTGCAATGGCACAAAATCGCAGCAAATTAGCTCAACGAGTTAAATGCTAGGAAGTGTGAGTGACAATGACCGAGGCCACCCAGAGTAGAGCAACTTCCATGCGCACTCGTCTCCTCGGGTTTCACTTCATGAGGTTCGCTGTTTACGCGGACGTTCTCCTTACTGGAAACTATGGGGTGGCACCCAGCAGCTCAATAAGACCGAGCTACGAAGCTTCCTATATTGTAGAGCAAGTCTGGCGAGGGGTAAAGTTGGAATGGAAGAAGCTTCAACCTAAGCCGCGCGTGAAGTTCAATCTTGACGCGCGCAATGCAAAAGAGCGGGTCATCGAGGTAATGCGTAATGCGGGGTATTATGTAATCCGCCGATCCGATCGACATCACATCACGGAGCTCACTTTCAAACGTGAAGATACCTATAAAAAATACAAGCTGTCAACGTTTTGCTACGGGAACCTATAAAACATGCTGGCTATCAGACATAGCAGCCGCTGCCGGGAAGTAACCAGTGGCCAGAAACCACAAAAGAACAAATCATACCACTCAACCGTCCCTGTAGCCTAGGAGCCTTCGTAAAGGGGGGCCCCGCCGAGGAGAAACCAAGAGGCACAGGATCAAATCAGTGACGACTAACCCGTACGAGACGCTCTAGTATATACCGTGGGACCGCCATATACCACGTAAGAGCAATTCACATACGTTACCCAAGCAAACACAATCATAATCCCCTCCCTCTTAGCCCTCCATCTAGGCATGTCCAGCTCTCTGCTTCTCTGCGCGTCTCTGTTGCCGCGCCTTGCACGCCTTCGCATACTCCGGGTCAGTGGCCCGTTTATGCTCCAGATACATCTCGTATTCCTGTTGTTGCATCGCCTGGCGGGCGTCTCCTTGTCGGACTGGTCCTCTGGGTTTGCGGACGGGTCTAGGTCCCAAAAGATAAGTAGACGCCGGTATAGTACTGGGAATGCCTCTCTGCGGGATGCTTATGTCGTTGCTGTTGATAGGCCCAGAGCCGATTGTGATTGGATACGTTGTGGCAGGCGGGCCAGCCGCCAGTCCATTGTGGACATAGATGGGTTGTGGACCAGCCGATGCCATCACATTCTCAGTTGTCATGCAAGCTTGGCTCATACCTACTCCATTCTGTTGGGTTTGGATCGGGGCTGGGAGGCCGGGCGGAGCCATGATGCGAGCTCGGTTGCTATACTTGCCCGCAGGGTCACAGGTAGGATTCAACGGACCAGTGCCATAAGGGTACTGTGCGAGATACTGAGGAGTTGCGGCTTGGGCTGTTTGATGTTGGGGCAGAGCGGGCGGCTCTGGCAGCAACTGAGTCGTGTTAGACGGTGCAGCCCCTTGAGCAACGCCAGTAGAGACAGGTAAGTATCCTTGAGGATTCAAGGCTAGTTGGGTATTCGAGAGTATAGCATTCTCATTCATCAGCTTCTCTCTTGCGAGTTCTGCCTTCAAGCTCTCCACCTTATCGCTCAACTCCAAGAACTCCTCCATCGACGGGATCTGGGCCGGTATCTCATTTGAGGAGGGGATACGGAACTCAGATGCCTCCGGATTTAGGGAGCTTGACTTCTTCTCGTCTTCGATTGAGATACCGCTAATAGCCGAGTCATGAGAAGGCCTGCGTTGAACTGGCTCCCTTCGAGCCACTAGGCTAGCCGACTCTTTCTCCTTAGTGTCCTTGGTCCAGTACGGCGGCTTGATGTCGACAACGGACGGGCGGCGAGAATGAGGACAGATGGTAGCCGATTTGCGACGTGCCTGAAGCTTCTGGAGGAGTGCCTCAAAGCGAGATTGCTCCTCCTTCTTGGCCTGATCGCGCTCGTATTCCTGTCTGAGCATGTCGATGGGCAGCCCAGTAGTACGAGGTGGCTCGAGTGCCGAGAGACTTTGATTGATGGAGCTATCCAGGTCCTTGAAGCGTTTGGCGCAGAATCTCTTGCTGTTCCTCACCTCCCGGATCTCAGCAATGGGAAATTCGATGCTCTGGAAGCCGTTGATCCCGTTGACTGGACTGACTATCATGAAGGGGCTGAAAGGTGACGCAGAGCTGCTGGCTTTGCCCGGGGCGGACCCCAGAGCTTGGCCATCCTGATCCCAGATACGCTTCAAATCCTCACTCTGAATCGGGGCGAACCCCTTCAGACGAACAAGATGCCGGAGGTCGACCTCCTGAGTATTGCTCGACTGGTCGCGCTCGATATGATAGTTCAGGTCGTCCTCACCCTCGCAGGCTAGTCCGTATTCTTGTTTGGTCGCTGGTGCCGAGTGAATGAACTCTGGATCAATAGGCGTCTCTCGGTAGCGACGCATACCAAAGTTGTTGGCAGCAGCTGTGTCGATGTGAAGTTTCTTTGGTTTGATCCCATCGCTTGAAAACTGGACCTTTTTGGGAGGCGCAGTAGGAAGTGGGTCTTGAGGACGGCAATTCTTTCTCCAGTCGGTGCTCAGCATGGCCTCACTGATCTTAGGAGACGCAGGCCTGCAATTTTCGGTGCTGAAAGCTTGCTTAGCAGCTGGCGCTGTCGCCATCTGAGCGAAGATCCCGCTCTTCTGAGTGACTTTCTCGTCGGCTGAAAAGTAATGGAAGACGCCATGAGGAAGGTTGGTATTGATCTTCAGCCCTCGCGCCTTTTCCTGAGAGGTGGCCTTAGTTGTACCTGAGGTTGACATGGTGACTGCGACGTGAATGAGGTGAAATTCAGGTGAAGGCTGTCAAATGCCGGGAATAAAATCTACCTTGGCTGAAGGAATTAGTTTTCTAGGCACACAAAGTCGGCGCTAGGATATAAAGGTTTGAGCTGTAGAGGATGATATGGTGATGTCGGAGACCTGGCGCAACTGGAAGTAGTTCGTCGAGGAGTGGGGAAAGAGAAGACAGCTGCCGGCAAGGTCCGGATCAAATCCAAGGGCTACAATAATCCTCGAACGGCAAGAAGATTGTTCGAGGCTGGGATGAATTTGAAAGGCTCTGTTCAGGTCCGGGGAGGAAAGTAAGTGGTGGTGTTTGCAGTTCGAAAAGACCTACCAGCGTGTGAAGAGGCGTGATTGAGATGTTGATCCCGCAGCGCTGAAGTTCCTAAGGCACAATAATGGCAAAGATAAATCTGTAAGGGATCCGCGCACGGGCAAGGTGAAGTCAATTCCAAAAAGGCCAATCCAAAATTCCCTGTCACTAGGTGGTGAATGAACGCTGAGAGCCTGACACAAGTAAACAATGACAACTCGAACGCGGGAAATGATTGACAAGATGATGGCCTTGCAGACTTCGGGGGCTGATAAAGCATGAATCAATCCATAATGATATACTCTGGAAACCGCGGTCCTTGGTGTTGCCGAGTCGCAACCACCCCCCTTAATGATGACCACCTATGAGGACACTGCGGCCTTCTAAGCAGTTGATGTCTGGCTTCCTACTTTAAACAGTTTCATCGGAAGAAGATTATGTAGGACAATCAAGCACTTACTGATTATCTTCAGGGAGACCACCAAGACCTAGTAGCTTTCGCTTGCCTTTGCACCATGCTCTGTGCCTGTACACTGCAACGCATGCGTATCTGTCCATGTTGATGTGCGTCGATAACTCCTCCCAGTGGATGTGGATGTGATGACCCATTGGTAACAGGTAGGCGTCATAGGTGCAAAGATATCTTCGGGGATCCTAACCACTTTGGCGCCCACTATGAAACTGCCGTGCTTGGATATCAATGTGTTTAATGCCCAACGTCCTTTGAATCGATATATCCTCACGATGTCACCGTACCAGAGGCTATCTTTCGGTCTCGCAAGATGCTGGGTCCCAGTGTTGGTTATAAGCCGTCCTGAGTAGCTACATCAGTCCAAGACGGCCGTCTTACAGGCTCCGTCTTCCAGGCTCCGTCTTCCTAGATCGCTCCTCTAGAGGAGCAGGTGCAAGCATTGTTTCGTGTGCTCCTGTGAATCCGCACAGTAGCAGTAGCGATAAGTAGCATAGATTCACCCACACTAGATGCAGTGAGATAATTTCAGAGAACAACACCTGGCAACTAATGCTCACGATTGTGTGGTAATATACGCAGACGTTCTCAGACTCGTAATCTTCTAAGGTACTCAATAGACCGGTGATTGGAGTGAAACTTTCGTAACATTTCCTCTCTACGTACAGTATCTCTTAGTTCAAACGTATTGATTAAAAGGGCGACGGCGATTCTTTATCATATTGAGAAGTGTTTTGAAGGTACGTCGTGTAAGTATCATCCCACTAAGCGGCTTCGGGATAGCGCTTAGGAAAAGGCCGGACTCAAGTTGGTTTACTGTAAATTTGAGAAATGCTAAGAGTTGTGATGGACGGTTCGAGGCAATCGCGGCTCCCAGGTTGTATATGTGTTTCCAGTATGTATCTAGTGTTCTTTTCGTAGTTTCCCTGATTGACTGCTTGTTGAGTCTTGAGAGCGCTCCTTCCAGTGTTGAATTGTTATTCCGCATATGCACTGTCATACAGTTGTTCGCAGCTGCCACTTTTTAGGTGAGTAGCTATCGGGGACTGGGCCCTTGTGACAAGTTGTGACCCACCAGAGCACTAAGATTAAGGGGTTCCAGTCATAGAGTTCATTCTCCCCCTTTTTTGATCCATTCCCTTAGCCGGTCCCTCTACGAATAGTGCTGTTCATATGAGACAGGGAACCTCATATCAGACATGTTAGACTCGCAACGATAGGTAGCCGCGACGCCGGGTGGTCAAGACCCAAGAAGAGAATGTTACTCGGAGCTCAAGCAGCCGTACGTCGAAATGTCTAATATCGTCGGTATATTCTGTCTGTTTTACAAATTATTGAACTAAGGCTGTGCTAATACACTGGCTCCTCCACATGCGTCTATCAAGGTTGTCTATAGGTATGTGACCATCGATTCTCCACGACCCGATTATCAGCGCACCAACCGTGTTTTATTTCGTCTGGGGGAAGATGAGAGCCCAGCAAAATCACCCCAGGTTACGGCAAGTCCTCTTCAACTGCGACTCTTGCCGCCATCTCTTCGACTTAACTTTTTCTTCCCTTCACGCCTCCCCGCTTCAGCCAGTTCCTCGTCGCCCTGACTTAGGTCCTGGCTCCAGTACGAGGCCGGCTGTCCGGCTGTGGGATCTGTCGACGGCACGTCTCTCCAGTTGTACATTTGCTGTGCTCCCATCGTATAGTCTACCGCCGAACAGGTGGCCGAATCATGTGTCATCCCATGCCCCCAATAGTATGTCTGTCGCGAAAGCGTATCGTCTCCCATGCGGTCTCCCTCCCCACCATGACTATCTGTTGAATAATTTGGTGTTAGCAGAGCTCTTGGTATGTACTCCATTACGCGGGATTTCGAAGCGCTCATCTTTGGTGATGGCAGGGAAACGTACAATTACCATATGAGAAGTTGGGATCACCGGCGACCTGCACCTGCTGTCCCACAAGGAGGTTGCTTGGAGCCAAGCTCTGCATGGATGTCGATGCGGAATCCCAGTAATCGTCCTCTTCGACCTTGATCGATGCCGGCGGGGAGGACGTCTCCTTTGCCTCCGCATACCCACAGGAGTCGCCCTTGACGAGGCAATTTGTACTATTGATGTATGTAAGTGCTATGTCTAGCATTGCCAGCAGTGACGTATGAAGGTGGGTAGCTGTCTCGACGGGGAGCTAGGCGTGCAGCGCATCAGGACAGGGATACAAACGAGTGTCGCATACCAGAGTGGCTTTTTCTCGTCGCAGCGTATGTGTTTCCTCTTGCAGTCTATGCATCCGTTGCGCGACCGTTTATGGTAGCGTCTGCGACGCTCTTCTGGCTTTGGCGGCGACATTTCGGGAATTACGCGTACGAAGATGACGGCGTCGAAACAGATCAGCAGTTAACGTGACCGTCTGATGCTCTAAGTTGGTGAACTGATGTCTACAGATGGGTGGGTGGGTTATAGGGCACATTCTTAAGTCTTCGCGACGGAAGGTCTCCAAAGACGAGTCTGCCTTGTTGCTGCTATGTTTTATAATCTCACTCACTGTGCCGCTGCAATGCGACAAATACCTAAGTTGAGATTTCGACGTTGGTTCGATCAGAGCCGGGGCTTCGTACATAGGTTACACATCCCAAGCAGTAAGCTAAGCCCTACTGCCCCAGTTCCATGCCTGGCAGCCTAGCTCGAGCGAACCTTCCTTCTTGTCACTCCCAAGAGCTGCTGGCCATTCGCCACGTGTTGTGCTCCAAAGGATCTCTCCCTCAGCTGCGATGTTGTTAGTAGTAATCATGTTATTTGTGTAACTACCTCATGGTTAAGGCTGATTGGCCATCTATGGTGATCAGTTGGACAGGGTTTTCTTTCACCGAGGAAAGTCTCTACGTAACTTCCCATTCTACACGTAAGTACAACTCCCATGGGTATTCTTAGTTACCTTCACCGGGTACATAACCAGGTAAACCCCCTTATAAATTTATATGGGAATAAACCGGCTCTGGCGGCTTTGCCAGTGCTTGCCGCTATCGTAAGGTGACCCTGCCTGGGAGTTGTAGTTAGCCCCTTATCCCTTAGCTCCGTCTTTATTTCGACAGCTTACTTGGTGTCAGGCCGAAATAAAGCTAACCTGTCAAGTACTTATGGTGCGAGCCAGATATAACGCCATACTAATTTAGGTATAAGCCATCTAGACTAATCCCTTGGCTTTCGCCATAAGTACCGCGTTCGAGTGGGGGCTACTGGGTCAGTTATTTGACATAGTATGATGTTGCCTGACTCGTGCATCTCGGGCGAACGAGCTGCAGAGTACTTTCATGATAAACGATTAGCGGCCGTACCGGATCCCTGCCATCCCCTTCTGGCAAGGTTTGATAAGCATCCCATTGGCATTGCCACCTTTATTTAAATAACAAAGAGTCCATATTTACGCGGGCGATCTTATCAAAACTCGGGGCTCGGGTTCGTTAAAAGACCGTTCCCTGCTTACGGCCTCCTTTTCTGTTGGTTGATGGCCATTAAAGGTTTCATATCCGAGGTACCGCTCAGGGATCATGCCACAAGGACGCTATACTATGGTGCTTAAGCCTCTAACGACTTGCCTTCCCCCTGTACGACCCGCCAACACACAGAAAAGTTCCTTGCATATGCCCCAAATAGGCGCAGGTCCCTGGCCAGCCAGGCCCAATAATTTTGCCGGGATAGCATGGACGCGCCATGTCTTGCCGCAACCCAGGGTGGCCAAGACAAGTGCGTTTACATATATATGTAGGGCTGCAGCAGTCCCCAACTCCCCCGTTGGTTTCGATCCGGGGCTTTGCGGCCGTGTTTGACCGATCTCGAAGGGATGCGGATGCGAGACACGAGGCAGCACTGACGCGGGCATACAGGGACGCAAAAGTGTGGAAGGATGGGAAATTCGGAGTCATTGTGTAACCATGACCTCCGCCGAGAATGGGGGAGGAGTAGTCTCGCCACTTAGACGAAGCTTTCCGATAGCCTCTCCGCTCGGGACCGAGGAGATCTCGAGCCACGACCCGGAGGACTCGCAATTGAGAAAATACATATATAATAAGTCGACGCTCATGATGCCCGCATGCCTCCTGTGGAAATGAGAGGGTGGTCTAGAAACATCCGTCCCTACATCGAGTGACAGGAAGGAAGTACCCACAAAATCATCAAGAGAGAGTGACAGAGAGGGAGCGGTCTTGACGCGCAGTCTCCACAGCCTCCTCAATCACGGGATTGCTAGCCGCTGAGCCTACCACCTAACGTACTGGAAACCAATATCCTCACATTGGTTGCACATCCATCCCCTCGTCCCGGTTTCGGCCTGAAGAGCCGGAACTGCTGACCACGCAAAGCTCGTGACCCTCTTTCGGCACCTTGCCAAGTGCTCACTACTGATCACGAGCGGTGTCCTACTGACCGCAACTGATATACCTGGGGAAACCATGATCATGTCCTACGAAGGAGGAGAGTTTCTCGGCCCCGCGCCGAAGATCGTCCCTCTTCGGTTTCGCTCGGCGCTGATGTGCCACGGTGTTTCGAGGCTAACGTCAGCCAGGTCCGGCCACTCGGACCGAAGCCTGCTTTCTGGGGACTGGCTACTAGCAACAAGCCACCTCTCAGGCCCCGTTAAATATGCGCCGTGGTACTGATCGCCTCGAACTTTGTGCAACGACTTGTCTTCGTGCGAAGATGGGTCCGTCACTCCAGCTCCGCAGTTCCAGCTGAGCTGCGAGGTTCCACGTCACCCGCACCATACCGTACGCCGCCCCACGACGGGCGGTCCCGGCGCTTCGAGCTGGGACGACGCTCTCACTCTGGCGTTGGTCTCAAGTACTGCTGCCTACCACGACGCCAACCCCAGAAAATATAAGCGGGGCCGGCGACGTAACACTAATCCTCAAGGAAGCAACCTGCATCATGAGGTGCTGGATGAACCTTAATGTCCGAGGACCAAGTACAGGAAAATCCGACCGAAAACCAACAGCAGCAAATACGCGTACAGCCTGAGCCGCCTCCTATTTTCCCACCAGTGCATAAAGCCTGGCCGCCTGTTACCAACCTACCTAACCGCCTATCTACCAATTTATCAAGTCCGCGCGACATAACAAGAATAGCAACAACGCTAACAGCGAACAACGGGTTCGACGACAACAACAACACCACAACAGGCGGGGGCGCGGTGGTACCGGGAGGCGCCGCAGCGCCGCAGGTCTCGTGTATTCCTGGCGACGACGGCGGCGACTAGAAGATAAAAATACAGACCACCCCTGCAAGTTTCCGCTTCCCCTTCGATTCGAGAAGCGAAGGCGCATGCAGGACTTCAATAGAAATCCGTAAAATTAAGGACGGTGGGGCGGGGGGCGCGCGGGGGGTGGTGCCACGAGTAAC